>CM021106.1:27690253-27708285 GCA_007115665.2 Sequoiadendron giganteum
TTTCATTATGGTTGAAGCCCTTAGTAGGCATATCGCCTCCTTCCAAGCACAAGGATTATGGAAAGGTCTACAAATTGTCCGAGGCATAAAATCCATAACCCATCAACAATTCATAGATAATACCTTATTATATGGGGAGGCTTCTATTGAGGAGGCAAAAAAGATGAAGGAATGCTTAAATTATTGCATTCAAGTTTCAGGACAGTAGATAAACATGGAAAAATCCAAAATTTATTTCTTCCACACAAAGAAAACATTACAGAAGAGGATAGCCAAGACTTTAGGGTATACAATAGATGAGATACCATGTAAATACATTGGGGTCCCATTATTCAAAGGGATGATAAGATCAACCTTATGGGAGAAAAAAGTAGACAAATGCAATAAGAAAGCAATGAGCTGGAGGGGCAAGTGGTTAACCCTAGCAGGAAGGATCACAATGATCAAGGCAGTGTTAATAGAAATACCTACCTATTCAATGTCCTACATGCATTCAACCTCTAAAAAAATAAAGATTATCAAGTTTCCACAGTCCATATTAAATAAGTGAGCTATTTTTGGATTAAACTATGTCGATTTTTTGTATCTAATGAAAATAACCAAAATAGAAAGCATACTCAAAAAAAAATTGTGGGAAGGCTCTAATGAAACACACAAAATCCCACTAATCCATTGGAATAAAGTATGCAAATCCCAAGATGAAGGAGGTGCAAGAATAAGGAACCTCAAAGCCCAAAACATGGCCTTAGGGGCTAAACTAACATGGAAGATGTATCAAAACCCCAATCTATTATGGTGCAGAATAATGCAAAAAGGGTGTCTAGATAATACATATCCAGAAAGAGTGCTAACAATAAAAAATTCTAGAAGTGGCTCTCACATATGGAACTTCATGAAGGATACAAGGCAGGTTATCACTGATCACATTACATGGAAAATAAACAATGGAAAAAGGGTAGATTTTTGGAATGACTCATGGGGTGGTTTTAAGCCTTTGGCAGAATACCAGAAGCTGGCACCATACATACCCATAATTAGTGAGTGAAAAGGCAAAGAGGTGTTGAACTACATCAAAAAGGATGAAATGGGCAACATCACATGGGTAATACCAGAAGTATTAAATGACGATGAAGAGGCCAAAAGAATAATGATAGAAGCAATGCAAGAAAGGAAAGTAAACCTAAACAATGCCCCAGACAAGATAGTTTGGTGTGGAGAAAATATTTGACCAAACTTGGATATCTAATCCAAACCAAACAAGGAGAAAGTGGGTGGCCTAAAAAATTATGTTAGGGTAAAGGGGTGCTTCCCAAAGCAGGAGCATTTACATGGACAACACTACATGGAAGAATCCTAACAGGGGATAGGCTGAAATCAATAGGGATAGCAGGTCCCAATACGTGTGTCATGTGTCAAGAAAACAAGGAAAACGTGAACCATTTGCTCCTGAGTTGCCCTTACACTGAAAATTATTGGAATTGGTTGCAAGAAAAATTAGATTGGAAGGCTCCCAGAAGCAATTGCCTATGGGATTTCATAATAGGCTGGCCTATGTTAAAAAAGGAAGACTTATGGGGTCAAATTTGGGTATCAACTCCCTCATTTATGTTGTGGAATCTATGGAAAGAAAGGAATCAAAGGATTTTTCAAGAAAAATAAAAAAAGCATGAAGAACTATTAGAAATAACAAAAAAAAACATCGCAGAATGGTTGAACACTCAAATTAGAAATGAAAAGAAATCTACCTTCACCAATTGGGACAACAAGATGATAAAAAAGTGGAAGGACTTGAAAATTCCTATTGGATTCACCTTCAATCAGGGAAATAAAGCCAAGAGGGAAAATGCCAAGTGGTACCCACCACCAAAAGGAAGGCTAAAACTCAATATAGATGGTGCATCCCGGGGAAATTCGGGACTAGCAAGTGTTGGGTGTATAGTTCAAGACGAGTTTGGTAAACTAATCAAAGAAAAATCAATCAAATTACCACCCTCAACAAACAGTGCTACAAAAATTGAAGGAATTTTGCAAGGATTAACTCTTTGTAAGAAAATAGGTCTAAGGAATATAGAACTAGAATGTGATTCAACAACATGTGTGAGCATCATAACAAAAGGTCAAGTAGGCATTTGGGAGTTACAACCAAAGGTGAACAAAATCAAAGAGCTAATGGAAGAAATCTAGGTCCACACAATCAGACACATCTATAGGGAAGAAAATAGGCCAGCGAATATCTTGGAAAATCACATAATAGATCAACTAGAGGAATACATGGAGGATACTAGAATGGGAAAATGGCAAGGCTTGGATACAATAATCATAGAAGAAGAAATCAAAGAATGAGTTAGAGGAAAATCTCATCCCAAAGGAATAAAGACCGGTAAGAAATCCGAACACAAGGTAAAGTAACAAAGTCCAAACAAAGGTACACATCTCTAAAATAATGTTTCTATTAAGTCATTCATTGAGTAAGTTAGTTAAGACCCAATAAGCCCAAAAGATAAACTCAGATTAGAAAGAAGAATTTGTTCAATCCCCAAAATTCCAATAGTGAATATATGAACATTGGGGAGGACAAATCTAACATAGATTAAAACTTGATAACACACAAATATAATTGGGCTTTTAACTAAAAAATAATACACAAGTTGAGCCTCTTCTGAAAATAAGGTCCTTTAAAAAACTAGCCATCAAATCAGATCTGTGGATATAAAATCCCTCGAGCTCCCTTCGGGTTGATAGTACTATTTTGCTTGGCTTCCCCCTGTGCCCCATATATTTGAATATCTTCAGCCCATTTTTTGAAGAGATTCGTCTGATGTCGCCATGTGTCCATTGTGCACTCCTCGCAAGGATTTCATCCCTCACTTCTCTACCGAGCTCCGCCATGCTTCCACGTGTCAACAACATGCACCTTTGAGGCTTGCTTCCCTTTGCTTTTCTATCAAGTTGCACCCACGTGCCACGTAGCATCATTCCGCGTACACCTTTTTGGCAGACCCAACAGTCAGCGTGAGTAACAAAGACTTCTCCACATGTCTTCTCCATAGGGACTTCATCAAAAGGAAGGAAGGAATGAGTGATAAGCTGCACCATATTGCCACGTGTCCTAACTGACTTCATGGGCGAGCGACACTTGTCTACATGAGAGTCTGTTGCTTGTACACTGGGACCACCGCCATCATTTGTAGGGGATGCATCTAGCTCGAAGGTGACTACACTCTATGGCTCATAATATTTTCTATTGCAATGGCCTGGGGAAATCATTGTGATGGACATCATCGCTCTTGCCTTGGAATCCTTTTTGTTACTGGATTTCAAGCGGTGGGATCCTTTTCTATAAATACCGCTTCTTCTTTCAGAAAATGAGTTCAGAACATACAAAAAAATAGTGAAAAGACACTAGGCCTTTTGTATTATTTTTAGATTATTGTATAAGACTCACAGATTGTACCATTGTTCGGCCTTTCTATTTCTTAGCTGGGTGATCCCACAATAGTGGTTTACAATTTTTGGTCAAACTGGACACTGCAATTATTATTTTTAACTAAATCTTCACATTTGGGCACCTATAGCGACTAAACCGTGAGGAATTTGAAGATGATAAAAACTAGAGTCTCATCACATTTTGTCTGTAGATTTCAAAAATATTTTTTTCAAAATTTTTGGAATCAAATTGCACTTTTTTTCCATCTCCCACGAAAACTAGTTTTTTTCAGAAAACAACATTTTTAAAAAGTGACGCTCACCGTACAACATAACTTTTTTTGTATAAAGGATAAAATTCTAATTTTTTCAAATTTAGATTTGTAACTACGATATCTAGCACTTGCATTTGGTCTCATAGTTTTTTATTAAATATTTTTTCCTTAATCAAGTTTCGAAGTCAAACCAATTGCAGTTCAGACATAGGCGGACTGTATACAACATAAATTTTTTTGTATGTATCGAAATTCAATTTCTTTTTTTTTAATGGATCAAGGACATCAATACCCAGCTTCAACGTATTTAAAAAAAAATATATTTTGATAATCTACTATTTTTCCACATGTTCAAAACATAGAGCTTGACTTTCGGTGAAAAACCTATGTTTAATAAAACTAAAAAAACACATACATAATAAAACCAAAACATATTAAAATTTAATTCGTTGGATAGCTTGTTCTGAGGACTACCATCTTCCAATTGGGTTTGTGAATTCTCCTCCATTTTCATCCTCAACCCAAGCTTCGAAGGGCAGAATTCTGCTAAAATTTGGTGGAAGAGGGGGAGAAGGGCAAAAAAGGGGGGTTCGAGCGAATCCCCATTCGAACGAACCCCCCTTCGCTCGAAAGGGTAAAGGGGGGTTTGCTCGAACCCCCCTTTTTTTTGAATTCCCCATAAGGGAACGTGGCATCACAGGGTTCGAGCAAACCCACCATGCAAAAGGGGGTTCGCTCAAACTAGGGGTTCGACCAAACCCCCTAGTTCAAACGAACCCTTTAAAACATGAAATTTTCAATGCATGAGAATTTTCTCAAATTTCCTTCCTCATAAAAATTGTACACCACTATTATGGGTTTACCCAACTATTTGACAAAACATTATACTGTGCCATTATCGTACTAGGTAGTTTATTTGCAGAACTACTATAATTTTAATATATTTTGTTGATTTAGACCATGTCTTGGACTCTTCTTTTCGGTGAATGTGTATGGGAGTTATTTTATGTCATTTGATAAACTATTCGGGTTTTCATCTTTGATTTTTATTATTTTTGGACATAGCAAATTGTTGAATGACCCTCAAACCACATCCGAAAGGAAGGTTTCCCATGCCTGAACACACCTACATCTTGGCAAATCACCTTAGTTGGATCTTTATATCAGCTTCCTTTTCCTATTCCAAGCCCCAAATTACAGAAGAATCTGAATTCTTTAAAAACTCGAAGGTTACTCAATTTAGCACAATTGGTGGGCCATTAACTGAGTTTCCCATAAGGTTGTTGCTTGTCAAATTTTGGCATTAACAGTTTCTTTTTCTGGCACTCCCGATGGGACTGCTTAAATGTGCTTAAACCTAAAGTGGGTGTATGATCCATCATCATGTTACTAGATCCCAAACAACGAATAACCCTGGCTTGCTAGTGCCACCACTAGTAACAATACGAACTAGAACCCATCTTGTAAACATTTTAATCCATCCACCAGCCATGTTGCCAATTGCTAACAAAAACTATATGGCATGGGATGTCGGAAGCCCCCTTGTAGCACTAGTAGCACCCGCCATTTGGGCCCCTATCCCGGTCTCTGCTTTAAAAGCTATATGAAAATTCACTAGGGATGGCTCAAAAACACCATCTAAACACCTACAAGATGTGGCGAATGTGTGTTTGGTGCATGGTGTTACCAACCAAAATATAGCGCTAAGGTTGCTCGCAGCCTCTTTTAGAGGTAAGGCACTAGATTGGTACCACACTTTGCAAGTTAACACTATTGGTACCTATGATTAGCTCGGAGATCCTTTCTAAAAAAGATTTTCAAATGATGGAGATCAGTCTTCACTATATCATCAGCGGGCGACCATAAAGTGAGCCCCATATGAAGCCATGATTAACTTTAATGCCCGGTTCCACACAACTTGGCAGAGGATCTAGGTTGTTATTCACCCACCACCCGAGTTGGCATTCATGTTCTACCTGAAATCCATCAATGTCGACATCTCAATGATGATCCAATCCCTTGGTGGAACCACTCTACCAAATGCGTACAACATCACTGTTAAAGAAAAGAATAACTTGATCGATGTCGGAAAGCTGCCACCTCGACCTGCTATGCCTATATTTCCAGACATATCAGTTCTCGCCTAAGAAATAGCATCTACCAATGCGCCTGCTCCTCCCTAATCTATGTACACATATCCGGGTGTGCCACAGAATATCGCTTCTACATATAATCCTTCAAGGGATGAGATGAACGACATCAAGGAGTTGTTGCAAAGTATCTCAAATGAAGTAACTACCATCAAGCGCAATCAGTCCATGCCTTTGAAGCCAACATACCAAAATTACCAAGGTGGAAGACCTTCCTACCAGCAGAACCAGTACCAAGGAGGTACACACATGAGTCTGCAAGCTCAACCGAGTAATCAGATGGTTTCGATACCTACTCCACTACATAATGTCTCACCGAGTTCAAATAGAGAGTTGGTAGCGGGCAAAAATAATCTCACTGATGACATCAATCCCTGGTGCTTTCCCTACAATGAGGCGCATATGCCCCGAAATTGCCTACGCGGGAACTTACAACAAAAGGTGGCGGAACAGTGCAGTTAGGGCACGACATCAAGTTCAGGAGGTTATGCATATACTTCTCCACAGATAGAAAATATGGTGCTTACTGCTCAAATGCAAGGGATGTCCTTGGAACAAGAAAATGACATAGCTCCCGACCACATGCTCTTCTCATGGATGGAAGGAGAAGAGGCGATATTTGAAAATGAGGCACCCACATCGGAGACCCGCAAATGTAGTCTGATTACAACACTCACTCAAAGAGGAGATTCATGGGCGAGTCTGTCACTCTGCAACCTAGAAGTGTTCCTGACCAACCTCCTAGTCCTTCCATAATTACTCTACAATCGCAGCTATGCAAGGAGATTGTTATAACCAAGGCTAAGGAAAAAAAGCCTTCAAATCCACCACCATTAAATGTGGTGGAACAACTGAATAGATCCTCTGCTAATGTGTCCCTTTGGGATATCTTAGCTATTCTGAAGCAGAAGTCATTTCTGCAAAAGGCCCTCTGGGAAGATGCAGTTATTGAACCAACAGAGCAATCACTCAAGGGAAAGGTCGTTGATCCATCATCCCCTACCAAAGTTCTCACAAATAGTACAAAGGAGGCCTCTATCGAAGTTAGAGATAAGCTGAAACCAAAGCCCTTTTTCCTAACTCTTATCGTGGGGAAGAAATTATTGCACAATTCTATGATTGACTTTGGTGCTAGCACCACAGTCATGCCCAAGCAAATAGTTGAAGCCTTAGGACTTAGTTGCGAACCTTTAAGAAGAGGGGTTATACAACTTGATAGGAACAAGGTTGAAACCATAGGTGTCATTAAGAACCTCCCCTTGAATCTATTCTCCTTCCCTAGTATCACAGTTCCACAAGATATCATGATCATAGACATTCCCCCATGTTTGATCTTTGCTTGTCCCAGGAATTCACTTCAAAGATAGGTGGATATCTTTCTTTGGATTGGTCACACTTGATCCTCAGGACCAAACACGAAGCTAAAATGAATATAATATCCAAACCTTTACATTTGGAACATGTAGCCGATGAATCCATGATCAACTTTGAGGTTGCTCATACCTCTTTCACCAAAGAGGAAACGTATGGTACCAAGCTACTAGAGGATGAGAAGGTGACTGGAGACTGGATCGATCAAGAAGAGGTCCTTTTGAGTGAATATATAGACACTGATCCTTTTGGTAACTATCATGCCATCAGATTGGGGACTTATGTCATTTATGATGAAGATCAGGTGATCTTGAAGGTTGTGAAGGAATTCGAGAATTGTCCAGCCTCTGAGATATGGACGTTGCATTTTGATGGAGTGAGATGCAAAGTTGGCGGAGGAGCTGAGATATGTTTGACATCCACATCTAATGAAAAGACACTCTAGTCCTTTCACTTCCAGTTCACTTGTTCGAACAATGAATTTGAATATGAAGGCCTAGTACAAGGTCTAAGCCTTGCAAAATAGATGGGAATTAAGCAAATAATGGTGTTTGGAGACTCTGAGCTAGAGGTCAATCAAGTCTGAGGGATTTTCGTAGCTAAGAATGTCCGAATGAGATCCTATAGACATAGATTTTGTGACCTGATTGAAATCTTTGATGCCTTCAATATCCAAATAGTGCCCAGAGAGCAAAATACATATGCAAACCGCATGGTAGCAATCGGATCTCAATTTGATCCTATTTCTAACTTAATTCATAACATACACTTTGTACAAGTGATTATCCAACCAATAATCCTAGATAATGATCAAATCTGGCAAGTGTTTGAAAGTGATGAAAACATCACCTCATTCGTTCAACAGTTGATAGAGTTCATTGAGCAACTCCAACCAAGAATTTTCGAGGCATATGAAGGGAAAATTATTTAGTTAAGGTCCATCAAACTCCCAAAAGGATTGGTCACTCTCAAAAACCTATTCAATTGTGATGATGTAAGAAATGACAAGAGGAGGTTTGTAGCGGACAAAAGTGACTATGTAGATCTTCAGGTCAAAGACAAAAGGAGGCTCAAAGTCGGAAAAGATGCCTCGCAACACGATAAAGAAAGACTCTTCCATTTTTGTAAGAAATATGGAGTTGTGGCCTGGTCATATGATGACCTCAAGGGATATGATCCTGAAATCATCCAACATACTATAGAACTAACGGAAGGAGAAAAATCTATCCACCAGAAGCAGAGGCCAGTAAATCTGAAGATTGAAGCCTTGATGGCGCAAGAGCTAACAAAGCTAATTCAGTCCCAGATCATCTTCTCAATCAAGCACAGTACATGGGTATCTAACCTGGTTCTTATTTGAAATAAGAATGAAGACATCCGCCTATGTGTGGATTTCTGGGACTTGAACAAAGCATCCCTAAAGGACCACTACCCTTTGCCTTCCATGGAGTCTATCTTGCAAACAGTGGCAGGGTTGAAGATGTTTTCTCTACTGGACAAATTCTTTGGTTACAACCAAATCTGGGTAAAAGAGGAGGATTGACACAAAATAATATTCACTACTAAGTGGGGAATGTTTGTATATGCAAAAATGCCCTTCGACCTCTCAAATGCGGGAGCCACCTTCCAGTGGGCAATGGATATCGCTTTTAGGGATTTGATCCATAAAATCATCTTGATCTACCTAGATGATCTTATAATATTTTCCAAGCATAAGGATGATCATTTTGATCACCTTGAAATAGTCTTAAAAAAATTCTAGGAGTTTGGGATATCCCTGAACGCAAAAAAATATGTTTTTGGAGTGCCACAAGGTAAACTATTGGGACATGTAGTGTCCAAAGATGGAGTTGCAATCAATCCAGAGCAGGTAAAGGAAATCAGAGAGCTTCCCCTTCTAGTCAACAAGAAGGGAGTTTAGTCCTTTCTGGGAAAGGTAAATTTTGTGAGAAAATTCATTTATGATTTCGTAGGAATAATTAGACCTATCACCCTAATGCTAAAAAAGGATCAATTGTTCAAATGGACAAAGGAAGCTAGAGAAGCCTTTGAGAAGGTTAAGGATGTTATTTCTTTAGCTCTTGTGCTGGTAAATCCATACCTATCAAAGGACTTCATAATGTATGTTTTCAGTAGCAAATCCAACATCCTTACTATTTTGACCCAAAAGGATGATGCAAGAAAGGGAGAACATCTTATAGCATTTCAATCCTGGACCTTAAAAGATTATGAGACGAACTACAAATTCATCAAAAGGCAAGCATTCACCATTGTTAAAAGACTTGAGAAGTTTTGACACCTCATATCTTGCAACAAGGTGATTGTATATGTCGCACATTCCAATGTGTGTGAGTATATCATGGAGGGAGAAATCACCAAAAAGAAGGCCAATTGGATCACTAAGATCCTCAAATATGATAGTAAGGTCAAGCCCACAAAGACCATCCAAGGAAGAGGACTGTGCGAGTATTTGGCACATGATGAAGAAATGGTAACTGAAGAAGAGCAACCTGAACTTGTTCTAACAAATGAACCCAAGTCTGAAGGCTGCTAGCTAGCAGATAGGGTAAGATTCATGCATACCAAAAAATATCTGTCAAGCCTTCCTTCTCAGAAGAGAAGATTTTATAGATTACCTCAAATCATATATGCACTTATTGAAGGGGTCCTCTTCAAAAGGAACTTCAATGGCATTCTACTGTGGTGTGTCACCATAAAACAGGTGAGGAAAATTCTTGACACTTTCCACAACAATCTCGTGGGCAGACATTTCTTTGCAAAGACCACCGCTATCAAAATTATGTGTGCCAAATATTTCTAGCCTACACTATTTAATGACTCATACTCTTTGGTTAAGTCATGTAAGGAATGTCAATTCTTCGTGCCAAGGAGAAAAAGCTCAGCAATGCCTCTCAACTTGATAGTGGTTGATGAACCCTTTGCGCAATGGGGCCTTGATTTTATCGAGATAATTAATCCCGCTTCCAGTGCGGGACACAAATGGATCCTCACGGCTATAAACTACTTTACCAGGTGGACCGAGGACATGCCCCTGAAGAATGCAATGGAGCCAGAGATTGTGAACTTCCTCGAGGAACTGGTAACGAGATTCGTCCCACCAAAGACCATCACTCCGACAACACCAAGGCTTTCCTGGGTTCTAAGGTATGTTAGTTCGCACTCACGCATGGCATATTCTTAAAAACATCTTCAAACTACTACCCATAGGGAAATGGCCTAGCCGAATCGACTGATAAAATTTTGTTCTGACTCATTAACAGAATTAGATCAAAACATCAAAGAGAGGCACAAAAATGTCAAGGCAACACTTTGGGAAGACCGTATATCTCCTAAGAAAGTCCTCAAGAATTCACTGTATGAGTTAGTATATGGGAAAGAAGCACTATTTCCCATCTCCATGGAGATTCCTGCACTATAGTTGCTCAAATGCCTGGAGGTTAAGGAAAATGTATCCATGGAGATCTGGTTGGCCGAGTTACTGGAAGTAAAAGAAAAAAGAGAAAAGGCCCTAACAGCTATGTCTAACCGCCAACAGGTGGTTAAGAGGTGGTTTGACAAGAAAACCTCAGACCAAGGTCTCAAATGTGGAGACCTAGTGCTAAAGTTTAATGAGAGGGCCGCAAAGCCTGGCCAACATGGAAAATTCGATAGTCTGTGGAAAGGCCCTTTTAGAATAATTCAATGCAAGCAACACAACACATTCAAATTAGAAAACATGGAGAAAGAGGCATTGAGGATTTCAATTAACGGAATCCACCTCAAATTGTCTAATTAAGCTTTATTAATTTTTCTGCCTGTGTAAAATGTAATTATTGTAAATTCTCCTTTGTGTTCTTTTGTTCGACCGGTCTTTCCAAAGCAACCCACATGCAAAAAATTGAAAATGAACCCATATGCAAAATTGAAAAGGTACTCAAAGAAGCAGAGAAAAGGGAACCCATAATGCAGAATAGCATAAAGCAAAAGAGACAAAAAATTAGTAAAATTTATATATTCATTTGATAGTATCGTATGCTTCTATATTACACTTCCAAAATGGCTTTGAGGCCAGACTTTTAAAAGTATATCTATATACTATGCAGTTTTTATATATGGTAAAAACCTTGTCTAGGCATATATACAAAAAAAATATGAAAGGTATTGAGTTTTAAATAGCAGCAACAAGAGCATCATCAACAACAACATCTGGGACAACTTCATCAATAGGATTGTTAATAGCAACAACAAGATCATGAACAACAAGGGCATTAACAACAACAACAACCAGTGGTGGAGTGAACACCAGGTCCCTGAAATTAGTGTACCACTCTACATCATAGAACGACACCAAATTGTAGCAATGTGGTTAGAAGTGGTAGGCACGAGTGACCCTCTAGCAGTGCTCTTCATGTGATAGAATGTGGAATCCACTCAGGAATGACACCCACGACACCACAACGTCTTCTTCAATATGTTTGTGAAGGTTGCTCATTTTAGGAATACCCATGCCATACACCACATTTGCCACAATCTCTCTGAGACCGCCAAGGTATCGCTTCAGGAAGATTTCCAGTGTAATTTGTAGAATCATTAGCTTGGGGACCTATATATCAAGCAAGGACACAACAAAGTGAGAAAATGTCGATATTGACCCTATAATTGTCTTCATACTCTATATAGTCCCTACCCAGTATCCATTTCATTGCTATGATTGCCAAAAATTGCTTGTTTTTCGTCATTTATTTCAAACGCCTATTAGAAACTTCACCTAAGAAGGTCGTCTGAGACTTGTTTCTAGTGAGCCTAATAGGAGTATTCATGATGCCTAATTCTACCCAACTACCCAAGTGCTAATTCTTCCCAATTGCTAATTACAAATCAGTTGTTGTCTTGGGGTCTATTTATAGAAATGTGGGAGGTACCTGCATGCCATAAGCATGATGCTAATCAAGTATTAACTTGAAAACCCCACCAAGAGCTGACTCGAATTTCCCACCCAGTTGCTTCCACCATGTATGAATTGAGGTTAAGGAGAGATAATTAATTAGCACAAGTTGGTGGCAATCCCAAGTGATCACCCATACATATAGGTGTTGATGTGTCACAATGCAAGCATGTTTCAACCTTCGTGGTAGAACTCAAATATTTTTGAAGTACTCATTGCATATTTTGCTTAATCATTATTTTTAGGATATTAATTACCGAACATGTGAAAGGTTTATACACTTTCAATTGTCGGCTCAATTTCCCAAGAAAATAGCGCCATAGGACATGCTTACTAACTGACATTATGAATTCTTGTCTTTTCAAAAGGGCAAGAAATTCATTTCACATGAGCGAGGGAGTTGGCAGTACATGTCGAATTTAATGCAAAAAGGCTACCGTTGTTTCTAACTTCGATTTTGGAAAAACCTAAGTGTTGCTTATAAAAAAATAACAGTGTGAAAAGCTTCCTGAGTATGATATCCAGTGCAAAGAGTTTTGAGTGCAGAATTGGTGAAGAACATAAGAGGAATCGAAGCAACCAAGTTCAGAGAAATAATTGTTAATGATTCACTGTGCTTGAATGAGTCAAACCCAAAGAAAGGACAAGAATCCATTTGAATTTGTGTTCAGTGCAAGCCTTGTATTGGTGTTTTTTGTTTAGGTTCCATTCATCCAATACTGGTGTGTTTCGAAGAAGGGTAATTTTGCAGAGTAAGGAAGGGACACTGTTGTATCACAAAAACCCATAGTAGAAGGAAATGACCCAAAATCCTCAAATGGAAGTGCAAGGCAAGGAGACCCAAAGCCTGTTTGATATTGTGATCCCTAAAATGTTGTCCTATTATGAGATGTTAAATAGACTATTAATGCAATAAAAGAAATAACATAAAGAGTACACCTCAAGATTAGCCTAAAGGAAGAAATTGCAAAGAAGTAAGATAACAAATGGATAAGTGATTATACCTCTTTTGTGATGCTTCTTCCTTGGTTGGCCCTTGATCTTTGGATGTTTTGTGTGCTTTTTGGATGGCAAGTTAAATCAAATATGCAAAGTGATATGCAAGATGAGTGAAGACATGGTAATGGTGAACTCAAAATACTATGGTAAAGGCAAGAGAAGCTCAAATGGAGAATTTGCAAGAGTTTTGATAGCAAAAGATTGATTGTTCAAATGAGAGAAAGGAGGGGGTATTTATAGAAAAATTTGAATTCTCTAGAGAATTCAACGTTTAAGATTAAGCCAACAAGGTCAAGATGGAGGGCTATGGTGAGTTGAGGACTCACAAGCCCTCACATCTTGACATGTGGAATGTGAGATGGCCTAGGGTGGGATGATGTGGAAATGAGGTGGAAGAGAGGTACATGATGTGGAGGAAGGACAAGTACCTTATAGGTACCTTGGGGGATGAGAATATTTCCTCAAAAAGGAACTCCTTGTCCCCAAATGAGAATGAAAAAGACATTTGAGGAATTTTAGAATTTCTCAAAAATCTCCATGAGAAATGGAAAAGTGGTTGGAGAAATAAATGTGAATTAAAAATTCAGATGCTTGAGAGAGTCTAATGGATAAAAGAGGGTTTCCAAAAATATGGGGATTTGCCACATGTGAGTGATGTGACAAGTGAAAAGTTCTAGAAGTCCTTGGCACATGTAAAATGACAAGTCAAGTCTTCTAGAACTTGCATGGGGATAGGGTAAACCTTTGAAGGATAAAATGTGAATTAAAAATTCACATGGGGAAGAGAGGAGCCTAGGATGAATAAATGTAAATTAAAAATTCACATGGGAAAGAGAGTCAAGGCAAAGAAAGGCAAGTGGAAAGGTTGACTAAAAAAAGGTATGCTAAATGTGGCTAATGACCTTGATTAAGATTGTGCAAACACCAGATTAGGATAATTAATGAGAGATTAGAAGCAAATGGGATATTATGGAGGATGTGGCACTAATTTTGATTAAGTGGTGCACATCCTAATCATGGATTAATTAATTTAATCCAAATTAAAAGACGATTATGTAGAATGTGACAAGGAGAGAGAAAACGAGGAATTAAAAATTGATTTTAATCAAAAAGATCAAATGACTAGATTAAATAAATTGTCCTATTTATTTAATTTAGAGAAGAAAAGGTGTAAGGTAAAGTATTTAATTATTCAATTACATACTTTAGGAACTTTAAGGAGAAAATGAAATAATGATTAAATAAATTATTTAATCACTACTAATGAAATAGATGAATAGAGTACACGATTTTGGCCATGTGGAAGTGGTCAAATTTAGATGTCTAAAGATACCATGCGTGTGACACCCATGGCCAATATTTTTGATGATATCTCTTACACTTTGCCTGGAATACTAGAGAAGCCAAAGTGGATTCACATGAGGGATGCGAAAAAGCAAAAAACTCACAAGGACCAGAGCTAGATAAAGGAAGAATTGGATAAAGTTCATGATCCCATCCTTAAAACCAACCCTAAGAGTCTTAGGGAAGCAGCTTGCGAAAGAATGAAAGTGGACACTAGCGAACGTCAGTTGGCATACAAGCAATGGTTCTGCAAACTCTCGCAATATATGGTCCCTTTTGTGCATTACTACCTAGAGCTAGTTCATGAGGAAATTCAACGTTTTAACCTAGATACCAACGTTATTGAAGGTCGAGAGTTGAGAGTTTTAATCAATGACGAGGCTATCAGAGACATGTTGTGCATTCCAAGAGGGGGCTCTAGAGTAGAAAAGATGGAGTCATTCACTCCAGTAAAAGGGGAAAGCTTCTGGAGAGGCAGAGATAAAGCTATGGATTTTTATAACTAGGAATCCCAAAGATCTTAGGAAGATTGTGCAAAGCCACCAAAAATTCCAGTCACACACTTCACTTTTAAACTGGCTATGCAGGATGCCTTCTCTATGATGACTTTCATTTGTGGCATGGATGAGGATAAATGGGTGTAGGAGTTCCAACTGGGTCTGGGTTTTCAGTTGAGGAGGCAACAATCCTTATTCTGGTATGACTTCGTGGAAGTCATTGTTTAAGAAATGATAAGCCAAATCAAAGAATACATAACATAGCATAGGTTTAGGTTTCCTTCTCTCCTTGCTTATATATTTTTACATTAGAACCCTGACTTCTTTAAAAAACATATAAGGTTAGCTATTTTTGATGAAAAGGGAGTTAAAAGGTCGATTTTTGTATGGAATCCTCTCCTCTCTGCAACTTATGATTATTATGCATTCTTAGATTATTTATTGACTCCGATTCTGCAAGACTTCAGTGAGGATGGTGGTCTTTATTGGCTTTCTACTGACCAAATGAGGTGGATGCAGAGTTTCACTCCTAAATGCGACTGGTTTCTCAGAGAGGATTTCACAATCATTCAGATGTGTGGCTTTATTGGGGAACCGTTCTAGCTCCTGACATGCATCATAGATCAAGTGTTGGTCCTTGAGATGTTCCAACAAGTGTTGGTTATTGACTATACCTTTTACAGAGGGAAGGCCAAGAAGAAAGGATTTTTCTTCTACTCACTAAGCTTCAAAACAGTGGTTATGGCAAAGAAGCAGACACATAAGCTGCTAGAGGAAAAGCTGGCTCATCTGGGGCGACACATGGCAATATAACCTTGAAAATGACTTAGCAAGCATAAATGTTCGGGTAACTCACAACCCTTGACCTTACTAGGGAAAGCGACAAAATCCCTTGTCAGACCAGGATGATCTATTTATAGACCTGGTTCACATTCCTACAAAGGATAGGAGGCCGCTATGGCTCAATTTCTATTTCCCTTCGGTGAAGTTTAATGAGAAGTTCCAAATAGGTGCCACCCTTCGTAATGAATTGGTCAAGCAATGGCTGTGGAGTGAGGAAAAGATTAGAGATTTCTGGTTTTACCATTGAGAAATCAAGTGCCTTGATGCCTTGTTCCAAGATGTAGACACATATGACAAATTTGATACTCTATGGAATAGAGTGCATGATGATACCGATGCAAGTGATGATGAGGAGATTGACCCGGAGGAAGCTAAAAAATATAGAAGGGGAAGGAGAAGGAAAAGGAAGTGAAAATGGCCCTGGTGCAGCAAATTGGACAAGCAGGGAAGTAACCTAGCACAACTACTCCAAAGTTGTGGGTGAATATATCGTGTTCAGGAGCCTCATAGACACACTCATGGGCCGTGAAAATACCTAGAGGTGAGGCCCAACAACACCCATCGGAGGTCTTAGAGGTGGAATATTCCCCACCAAGCAAAAGGCAATGCACAAATGTAGCTTCTAGAGAGGGTTCACAGGAACCTGTAGCAAGCCAAGGATCGAAGTCATCCGTAGCTCAAGTATCTTTCTCTTCCCCTTTTCTTGATTCACAATTTCTAGTTTCTTATGTTGTCTCTGCATCGCCCGTCACCTCAAGTGTTGGCCTTTCTTTCTCTACTTCTATTGTAATGGTCGCAGGAGGTTTCTCCTAATTCTCCCAAGCGGGACAATTCACTTTTACTCCCCTATGGCTAATCCCACCTTTCGTTGGAGCACAGTTCGCAACCGCTATTGCTACACCTTTTACATCTATTGCGTCTGCTCCGACACAACTTGCTCAACAAATGGAGTCCACTGTGCCTCTGCTAATGCCACCGCTTCCCATGAGTCCTCTCGTCGCTTCACAGATTGAGCCTTGGCATATTCCCTCGTTCTCCCCACTGGTGTTCTCTCTTATGAAGAAGAAATCAGCCATAACCACTACTCTCTCATTCCCTTTTGTTGTTCCTCCCGGTGCCCCCTTTGCGGGCGAGCTCATTAGATCACCAACAAAAAAATTGTCGAAGGGTGATAGAAGGTGATCCCACAATGCTGGTTTACAATTTTTAGGAGATTCTAATTTTTGCTGAAATCACATATTTTTAGAAAATATAATGATTTAAGCCTTTAAAAGTTCCATTTTAAGGATTCCAATTGAAGAGGGTTTGATTGAACCACCTTAGATCAAACCCCCTTAGATAGAACCCCGCTAGTATTAAACCATACATATAATGGAGTCTCCTTTACACCTATCAAAATGCTGATAAAAAACCACTTTTGATTTACCTTTTGGATCAAATGAATTCATTTAAAATTTATTCTTTGTAAGTATGTAGTCCTTATTATAGGCTTCCCATAAAGTATAATTTTAAATAAATTTAATTTAATTATTATATTTATTTTTTATTTCTTGTGAATGTAGGTTTTTCACCAAAAATCAAGTTCTCTATTCTACACATGTGGAAATATAGCAGATTATAAAAAAAAATGAAAAATATGAGTGCACTAGATATTGAAGTCCTTGATCCAACAAATAAAATAAAATTGAATTTCGATACATAAAAAAAAAGTTATGTTATACGGTCTTCCTATGTCTGAATTGTAATTGGTTTGACCTCAAAACTTGATTAAGGAAAGAATATTCAATAAAACACTATGAAACCAATTGGAAGCACTAGATATCATAGTTACAAATCTAAATTATAAAAAAATAGAATTTTATCCCTCATGGAAAAAACATTATGTATTATACGGTGAGTGTCACTCCTTAAAAATGGTGTTTACTGAAAAAAACTAGCTTTTGAAAGAGATGGAAAAAGAAGTGCAATCTAATTCCAAAAAAATTGAAAAAAAAAATATTTAGAATCTACAGACAAAATTTCACGAGTAACTAGTTTGCATCATCTTCAAATTCCTCACGTTTTAGCCACTATAGGTGTTCGAAAGTGAATATTTAGTTAGAAAAAATTAGTTTAGTGTCCAGTTTGGCCAAAAATTGTAAACGATCTGCGTGTAGCTCGACTACAAGATAAAGTTGATCTC
>CM021106.1:27708320-27877287 GCA_007115665.2 Sequoiadendron giganteum
ACTCCTTAAAAATGGTGTTTATTGAAAAAACTAGTTTTCGAAGGAGATGGGAAAAGAAGTGCAATTTGATTCCAAAAGTTTTGAAAAAAAAAAAAAATTAGAATCTACAAACAAAATGTCACAAATAAATAGTTTGCATCATCTTCAAATTCATCACAGTTTAACCATTGTAGGTGCCCGAAACTGAATATTTAGTTAGAAAATCAGCCTCAAAGGTCCAATGGGCCAAAAATTGTAAAACTCAAGATTGTGGATCACCAGAACAAGACAAGCATGAGCTCTTAGGCTCCAAAAGAAGAGGGACAAGGATGTGAAGAGGCTGACAGAGCCAAAGGTGTAGACACTTTTCATTGAGGCTCAATAGTCATTGCATTTTGCAACCATGCATCTGAACGCCATCAAGCCTCGGGGGGATATGCGACCCGAAGATTACACCATCCATGCTATGGGATCATCCTGCAGCTTGGCTTAAGCAAGATAAAGTTGATCTCATGGAGGAGACCCAGTGTGTGGTGACCACTGAGTTTCTCAAGTTCGAACGCCAATTGAAGAAGAAAGAAGATGAGATAAAAAAAATGTTAAGGAAAGGATAGAGGTCCTACTGATGAAGGAAAAAGCAAGAGATGTCGAATTTGCACGCATGTCACAACAAGCATAGGCGGAACATGCTAGGCTCCAAGAGGAACTTGCGAAGTTCCAATCTCAAGATCCCAACTTGGTCGATGATTTGCAGCAGAAAAACCAAGAATTACAAGACTAGTTGGCGTGGGCAGAGGAGGAGATGCAACAAAAGAATGGAGAGTTTTAGCGTCAACACACTCAATTGGAGCAGATAATGCAACAGAGGGAAACAAACTTCCAAGGCCGATAGGCTCAATTTGAGAAGAAAATCTAGGAAGTAAAGCTCTCCCTAGATAGGGAATCTGTCACCAGAAGCTAGACTGAGGAAAAATGGATTGCTGAGTTGAGAACCCTATAGGAACAACTCTCCACTGTGGACAAGAAAATTGCATAACTAACATAGGATGTTGGGTCGAGGGATGTAGAAATTGGTCTTTTAAGGAATCCTCCCCATCCCCTTGCTGCCCAGTCGAACCTCCTTCTAGTAGCCCAACAACTATATCTTTCATGATGGGAAAAGGTCAAGGCCTTCTGTTTGACTCTTCAACTGACGCTTCAATTAAAGGTGGAAGCGTCAAGTTTGAGTAGGGAGGTTTGTGGAACGATTGAGCAATTCCCACAGTTCATTGGGGAGAGGGTTCTCAAGGCAGAAAAGTTGCTAGATAAGCTATACACAGTGTTGAATGAAGACTCAGTGAGTGCATGGATCGAAGATCGAAAGTCAGCTGCCAAGACAACAAAAGAATTCATTCGTTTCCACACAACCATCCTCCATAGTGGGCCAAACTATGAATAACATGTGGGCGAAATTCTCCTAATTGAATTAGATAAGCCTTCCCTCCCCATTTCTCTCTGATGATTCGGTGGCCATAGTAGAGAAAATTGCATCAAAGATTGAGGAGAAGCAGCAGGACTGTATGAGTGTGAATTTTCACCCCTAACGCAAATTCCCCTTTCACCCCTTTACACTTTAGAAAACCAAAAGCAGCGGTTTAATTCCACTTAAGCCTAATGCTTGCATCACACTTGGCGCCATGTTTATGTGTCGATGGAGGCATTTCTATTGGGGATGTCCGTGTCATGCACAGATGTCCATGCAGTGTGCTTACATCCCTGGCAAATTCCCATGGCTGGAGACTGTAGAGACAATACACTTTCAATTGGAAGTCAAAGTGTAACGCCCCTCTTCGGCTGGTCGACCCAAATATGGCCATTTTTCATCTTCTCCTTCATATTCTCACTCCATTCTTCCATTCTCAAGTTTTGAACAAGTTGGCACACTCTATCCATGCTTTGAGCATCCACTTTCAAGCTTTGTAGCAGCACTTTTCACTCCATTGCAACAATCTACCACTCCATCACTTCGATAGTGCGAGCGCAAGACAAACGCCATCACATCAGAGGCTTGAGTTCCTCTCATTCACTCCTCCATAAGCCTTGAGCACTTTGGATGGAGGTGGTAAGCTCCTCTCATCTCCTCTATTGTATTCGGTTGAGTAAGCACGAACTATTTTGTAGTGTCTCTTGTATAAGTAGCTTGTATTCTTTCTTTATCGTTATTTCTATCATTGCAAACTTGGTTGTTCGTGGAGGTGGAAACACCAAAACGGGGGTCTGACTAAGGCAGGCCCCTAAACAACCCCAACATCCCCCCTTTTTTGTGTGTGCAGGTGGAGAGATCTCAGAGCAAGTTGGCGAGAGGATGATTCTATGAAATTATTTTTGTCACCCTTGCGGTAATATACTTCTTTCATCATATTCGTATTTACCTTTCGCTTTTCCTAGTCTTGTTCTTTACTTCCCAAAACTGCTAAAATAGACTGTTAGTCCTTTTTCAGGATTCTAGCCTTGTCTCTCTGGTTTTCTAGCCGTACGGACACCAACACACCTGTGAGATGCCAACGCGCCACATTGTCATCCTAGAACCACGCTTTTTTCCTTTCACAGAGAGCCACCTGAGATGTAGAGTTGACTATGAAAAGTGACTCATCTAGTCTCTTTCCAACTCTCAAGCTTGCAGAGTGGTCGAAGGACACATAATCCTCATCATTCTCATCCCTCCTATCCTAACCATCCTTTAAACTAAGGTAAGTTAGGGCAGCTTTTCCATTCTTGGCCTTTCGTGACCTGGGGCCTTGCAGTGGTTGGTCCCTCTCTCTTACATTTTTGGAGAACCTAACGTGAACCATTTTGGTTCCATTTTGTGATATTGAAAGCTCTTTTCCTCGTATCCTAGGAGTGTTGTAGGTGTGAGTTTTGTGAGGCTCTCGCCTCGCAACCCAACCTGCAACCCCTAGTAGGTGTAGTTGGAAGGTGCCAAAGTATTGTGTAATGAAACCTCAATTGGGTCACTATCTTATCTCACAAATCTTAGGAGGATCTATAGAAGTACTATTTGGTGTGCATGATGGCCTCTTTCTTAAATCAACCTATTCCCTCTATGCAGACTATGATGGTGGTACTAGCATAACCTTCACCTCACAGGACCTGCCAATGGGCTTCAATAGAGAACCATCTTCTCTTTACATTCCTGCGAGGATAAATGGGAATACTATAGCAAGTGTTCTTGTTGATCTGACATCACAAGTGAATATCATAACTGAGGAGATCATGCTGATTAAATTCCTACATAAGGATGGGTATGATGCACCTGAGAGCACTGTTCGCACACACAACAGGTTTTTCGTACCTCCTATAGGGAGTATTGTCCTATCAGTCCTCATTGGACCTAAATCTGTAAGCCTTAAATTTGACATCATCCCAGGGTCTAAACTCTTCAGAGTGAAGCTAGGCATCCCTTGGCTAGTAGCTATGAACACAATTCCCTCCGTTATACACAAGTGTTTGAAGTTTGTTCATGGAGGTTCGGTACACGTTGTCCATGACACCGGTTATAGACCACCGGTTGCACGTGGTAGGTATACCTTAGATTACGTTTGGCTCACGTCCCTTGGTCCTCTCCCACTTAGGAAGGACCTCCTACACCATAGTATCAAAACTATAAGAAGGGGTGCGCTAGGCCAAAAGTGAGATACCCTTCGTTGCCTTATGTTGTTTCACATAGAGCTTTTCTGAAAGCTGACAGTGATGCCGCCAAGGCACATAGAAGAGAAGAAGAGAACTGGTCTCGAGATCCTCCTTCTTCCTCTTCTGTTTGTTCAGCCTGATGCTTCCTCTCGTCCTATCGCGGTACCATTTGCTTTTGTCTCGCATTTATGAGAGAATCCCATGGTGCCCACTTGGCGAAAGGCCAAGCGTCTTGCATTTGAGCTTCCTGTCTTATCGACGAAACCTAGGCCCATTCGATACGAAAGATAGAAAGCCCCCCTATGGAGAGTCCTCTCTGTCTTAGCCTCTGTGGCCTCCTACTATCCTTGTACCTAAAATAGTGAATGGGAAGAGGCTCGCCGCTGAGGCGTTAGAGTCAACTCCTCCTGCCATTTTTGAACCTATCCCTTCTTCTCCCATACAAGATTCTACCTTCCTGCTAGAAGTAGCTATGGGAGACACTCCCATGGCTAAACAAAATATTTATGTCCCTTTGTAGACTCTAAATTTCAGTTCGAAGAGCCATAGAAACTACCTTGCATGTGAGAGCAAGCGTCAGCAAAAGGCCCTCCTAGCCGAGCAAGCCTCCTTACAGAAGGAGGAGGAGAAGACTGGACCTCCTGCTATGTCCTCCTCTTTCCTTCCTTCTGTCTTTGAATCTCCCCCGGCTCCCACTGTGAGCGCACATGTGCCTGGAAAGGTGCAAGTGTTCATCGCCTCTTTGGCGAAGCCACCTTTGTTGGCTTCCATCCTGAATGTCTTGCCTTTCCCAAAGCTCGTGGACATGGTGAACACTTCGGTTGTGTCCACTACGGTTCTTTCCTCTTCTCCCTCAACCCTCCTTGTTTCGTCTGTGGGGAGTTCACCTCCTCCGATGAAGAAAAAGTTAGAGCATGGCCCCTCTAGCAATGGAGGACGTAAGAAGATCCCACCTTCTCTGAGAGGTGGCCCCAAGTTGACTTGTTCTATCCTAGTAACGGAACCAGTCCCGACCTCCCCCGAGTTTGTCATCGCTCCCGAGTCTCTTGGTGAGCCTAGCGGTGAACCTCGGGTACAGACTCCTCCGTCCACCGAGGTGAAGCATGGCACTCCTGTTAAGTATATGTTTAACTCGATGGATGAAGTTCTGACCTTGTTAGTGAACTTTGTGAGGTCGTTGACCTTGGACCCACAAGAGTTGAGCGATGGAGACCTCACAGGTCCCTCTACCTTGGCCCTTGTTGCTGGAGGATCAGAAGCTCCTCCCCTTAACATTACATCGTTGCAGACTCGCCATCCTTCCCCCTACGATGATATAGAGTGGGAAGCCGATGACCTCTTGGTTGACCAGTGTTAGGGGGAGACCCTTTTCTTGATCTTTAGATTAGATGTGTGTGTGTTATGATGTGTTCCCTCGTAATCGTGTTAGATGTTCCTGGATGACCCTCGTCACCCCTATTGGTGCTTGAATACATGCATGGTGTTTGTGTTGTAAACCTTCCTCTATATGTCTCTTCATTCTTCCATGTTTGTCATTGACTTTCGGTAAATTGGGGATGATGCAAAGCGTCGGGAGCATTTAGGCCTCCTTCCATGTTGACCCAATTTTTTATTTTACTTTGTCTTTCGTGCATTCTTCTTGATCTGGTTGGGGATTGGTGATCTCTCGCCTCTTTCCATGGTTACCTAATATATATGAATAAAGCCAGATCTAACCTCGTGAAACCAGATCCCCTTGTGCCCTCTGTGTGTGATCTCTTTGCTTTATCTTTCTCTTTATCTTTCTCTCGTCTTTGCTTGAGTTGTACCTTTCATGTGTGACAATGCCTATTATACATTACTTGATCTTTAGAAAACACATTCATTGCCAAATGAATCTTTTCTCAAAAACCCTTCACACTTTTTTTTTTTCAGAATTGCATTCTCAACTTGAAACCCTAGTGGAATATGTTTCCTTCATCACAGATTCATAAATAAAGGACTTGGAAACCCTCTTTCGAAGCGGGAACGGTCTTAGTCTTCCCCTCGTATGGGCCCATATCCTTCCTTTTGAATTCCTTGATGAAGTGAACATCTTTCAAAAGGATTCCTTGGTGACGAATCAATTCGAGAAGGAAGACATTAGCTTTGAACAGTGTGTCCCTTGAGTGGACCCATCCTTTTCATGTTGGGTTCCTAAGGGACCCCTTCAAAAGTTTTCAACAAAGTTCTATTGCATCTAGCTCGAGGTTAGCCCGACTAGGCCGATTTCACTTCTTCACGTTTAGCTTGAGGGCAACCCAACTAGACCTACTTTGCATCCTTACGTCTAGCTTGGGGGAAGCTTGACTAGAATTTACTTTTCAAACAATGTGTCCCTTGAGTGGACCCTCCTTCGTTTTGAAGGGTTCCCAAGGGACCCCTTTGAAAGTCTTACAATTTAGCGATGGTATGTGTGACTATCCGTTCACTAGCCTATGTGACAGCTTCCTGATGTGTTCTATTTGTGGGTAAACATGTCACCATATTTGACTTTGCAGAGTCCCCTTTACTCGGTCTCCCTCATGTGAGAGTTCTTGGGTGATACCTTCCTTATAGGTTTGCGGGTCTATAAGGTGCTTTTCTCAGTCTCCCTCATGTGAGAGTTCTTGGGGGATACCTTCCTTACAAGTTTGCGGGGTTGTAAGGTGATTTTTTTTGGTTTCCTTCATGTGAGAGTTCTTGAAGGATACCCCCCTTGCAGGACCGTGAGCCTGTGAGGCACTTTCTTACTTTAACTTTGTGGTTCCATGGAACTATGAAGTCCTCTCTTGCACTTTCGGGTTTGCCAAACCATGCTTTGCTTCCTTGTCAGTTCAGGTATACATCTCTTACTCTGTTACTTTCTTACTACTCTACTTTAGTGAAGCACTCATTTGTACTCGTGCTTGCTAAAGTGGGGGAAAAATGTATGAGCATGAATTTGCACCCCTAACGCAAATTCCACTTTCACCCCTTTACACTTTAGAAAACCAAAAGTGAAGGTTTAATTCCACTTAAGCCCATTGCTTGCATCACACTTGGTGCCTTGTTGTGTGTCGGTGGAGGTGTTTTTTTAAAGGATGCCCATGCAGCAGATAGATGTCCAAGGGGTGCACTTACATCCCTGGCAGATTCCTGCAGGTGGAGACTATAGAGACATTACACTTTCAATTGGAAGTCAAAGTGTAATGCCCCTCTTCGATTGGACGACTTGAATATGATCGTTTTTCATCTTCTCCTTCATATTCTCACTCCATTCTTCCATTCGCAAGTTTTGAACAAGTTGGCACACTCTGTCCATGCTTTGAGCATCCACTTTCAAGCTTTGTAGCAACACTTTTGACTCCATTGAAGCAATCTACCACTCCATCACTTTGATAGTGCGAGCGCAAGACAAACACTATCACAATAGAGGCTTGAGTTCCTCTCATTCTCTCCTCCACAAGCCTTGAGCATTTTGGATGGAGGTGGTAAGCTCCTCTCATCTCCTCTATCGTATTCGGTTGAGTAAGCATGTACTATTTTGTAGTGTCTCTTGTATATGTAGCTTGTATTCTTTCTTTATTGTTATTTCTATCATTGCAAACTTGGTTGTCCATGGAGGTGGAGACACTGAAATGGGGGTCTGACTGAGGCAAACCCCTAAACAACCCCAACATTCCCCTTTTTTTTTTGTGTAGGTGGAGAGATCTTAGAGCAAGCTGGAGAGAGGATCATTCTACGAAATTATCTTCGTCACCCTTGTGGTAATATACTTCTTTCATCATATCTATATTTACCTTTCACTTTTCCTAGTCCTGTTCTTTACTTCCCGAAACTGCTAAACTAGATTGTTAGTCCTTTTTCGAGATTCTAACCTCATCTCTCTAATTTTCTAGCCGTACAAATGCCAGCGCACCTGTGAAATGCCAGCGCGTCTCGCTGTCGTCCCAGAACCATGCTTCTGTCCTCTAACAAAGAGCCTCCTGAGATGTAGAGTTGACTCTGAAAAGTGACTCGTCTAGTCTCTTTCCAACTGTCTTGTTTGCAGAGTGGTCGAAGGAAACATAATCCTCATCATTCTCATCCCTCCTATCCTAACCATCCTTTAAACTGAGGTAAGTTAGGGCAGCCTTTCTGCTCTTGGCCTTTAGTGACCTGGGGCCTTGCAGTGGTTGGTCCCCCTCTCTTACAAGGACATATCTGCTTTTCAGAACTTTAGTCAACCCCTACTGCTGAGGATATAGAGGGTGTCACTCATCAGATTTCACGACTGCTCTTTCAACTTGAGTCTAAGACCGGGATATCCATAAAGCTTCCATTCAAAGAAGTGATCGATCTCCATCAGGAGCAAGAGAGTCTAGGCTCCATATCGATGCCATCCGAGGCCGACTGACTGCCTCTATAGACTGCTCTTTCAAAGCTCTAATTCTATCACCCAATGAATAGGACTCTGGTCTTAGAGCTAGAAATTTTGGGCTCCTCAATTTGCAGGTGAAATGCCCTTGGTAGTCACAAAAAGCTATGGATATAAAATACCTCGAGCTCCCTTTGGGTTTATAGTACTATTTTTCTTGGCTTTCGCTTGTGCCCCATATATTTGAATATCTCGAGCCCCCTTTTTTTAATAGCTTTGCCTGATGTAGCCACGTGTCCGCTGTGCACTCCTTGCAAGGATTTCATCCCTCACTTCTCTACCAAGCTTTGCCACGCTTCCATGTGTCAACAACATGCACCTTTGAGGCTTGCTTCCCTTTGCTTCTCTATCCAGCTATGCCCATGCACCACATAGCATCATTCCATGTACACCTTTTTGGCAGACCCCACAGTCAGCATGAGTAACAAAGACTTCTCCATGTGTCTTCTCTATGGGGACTTCATCGAAAGGAAGGAAGGAATGAGAAACAAGCCACACCATATTGCTACGTGTCCTAACTGACTTCGTGAGCAAGTGACACTTGTCTACATGAGAGTTTGTTGCTTCTACACTGGGACCACCGCCATCATTTGCAGGGGATGCATCTGGCTCGAAGGCGACTGCATTCTATGACTCAAAATCTCTTCTATTGCAACAGCCTAGGGAAATCATTGTGATGGAAATCATTTCTCTTGCCTTGGAATATTTTCTATTACTAGCTTTCAGGCGGTGGGATCATTTTCTATAAATATTGCTTCTTCTTTCAGAAAATGAGTTCGGAACAAATAGTGAAAAGACACCAGGTCTTTTGTATTGTTTTTAGATTATTGTATAAGACTCATAGATTGTGACATTGTTCAACCTTTATGTTTCTTAGCTATTTGACAAAACATTATATCGTGTCATTATTGTACTGGGTAGTTTATTTGCAGAACTTCTATAATTTCAATATATTTTGTTGATTTAGACCATGTCTTGGACTCTTCTTTTCAATGAATGTGTATGGGAGTTATTTTATGTCATTTGATAAACTATTCGAGTTTTCATCTTTGATTTATGTTATTCTCGGACATAGCAGATTTTTGAATGACCCTTAAACCATATCCAAAAGGAAGGTTTCCTGTGCCTGAACACGCCTACATCTTGGTGAATCGCCCTAGTTAGATATTTATATCTCCTTCCTTTTCCTATTCTAAACCCCAAATTACAAAAGAAGTCTGCTTCTTTAAAACCCAGAGGTTACTTAGTTTAGTGCAATTGGTTCCCCCATTAACTGAGTTTCCCATAAGGCTACTGCTTGTGAAATTTTGGCATCAACAAGATCCTCTATGAGGAAGAGCTTGAAGAATGATCATTATAACAGACTACAAGTTTTGAAATTTCATTATGGACAAAACTGTTGAAATTTGTTGTAAAATCCCACAAGATGGCAGATCAAATAATATACACCTCTAAGAATTTTCAATACCTTTAACTAGTTTTGTTTCTCTCCATCCAAACTTTGTACTCGAATATAAAGAAAAAACTAAGCCTAACAATAACCTTTATCTCTCTGGAAATCAAATATTTGAGTGCAAAAGGAATCTTGAATCAATGGCCCTGAACGTAAACTAAACTAGATCGAAAAAGCAACATACCTCTTCCCAAATGTTAGGTTGGATAGAAAATCTCCTTCGAACAAGATCCTGTATCTGGCCAAAACCCACATGCCAGCTACATATCAAAGTCTCCTTTGTGATTAATATTAAGCATAGACTCAAAGCCCAATTTTGAAAGTTTTAACAAATAATCAACCATCCCAAAATTGACTGAGTAGTAAGAAATCCCACACGACAATAGTCTAGAAGATTAATGCTTAATAGTTTATTCAAGCAATTAACTTTAAACAAAAAACGAGCTTAACTATAAAAACCTTAAATGGTCAAATTGGAATTGCTTTTAAAACGCTTACATTGCTGAAAGATAAATATCACTGTTAGCGCAGAAAGATAAAATTTTAATTGTATGCTAAAATCACAATTCGTTGCAAGCGCTCTCGAAAATTCTGAAAGGAGATTTTTAAGCACACCCAAGTCTCTATGTTTCAAACTTAAAAACATCAGCTTTCTATGAAGTACCATTGCAAGATAAGGAAGAAAATTCTCTAGTTAAAAATCAATTATTATCTTCCCAAAATTTAAAGAATAGAGAGAAAGTCGTTTATGCAATAATCAACAAGGAAAATTCACCAAGATTCTACCCCATTCAAACAATTAATATTGATCAGTTAAAATGGGCATAATCGTTGAAACCCTAAAAGTTCAACACAGTGTTGTGTTAAATTGACTGACAAGGAAATTAAACTATGCTAACGAGAATTTGACACATAATCACTTCACAGATTGAAATACTCATAGATAAGCGTATTCAAAATTGGTCTTTAAACATCTGACAAAAATTGTCAATTATGAAAACTAGAAGTACAAATACATTTATGAAGCATATAGACAAAATTCACACATTATCAAAATCAAGATTCTTCAAAGGAGCTCTGAAAGAACAACCAAGCCCTAATGTTTAAACTTAAAATAACAGCTCTCCACATACTACTATAGCAATAAATGGAAGGTAGATGCCATAACCAAAAACCAATTACCATCTTCCCAAATTATAAAGAACAAAGAGCAAACCATCTATGCAATTTGCAGTAAAGAAAATAAATGGGCTTAATCATCAAAATCCTAATTGCAATATAGTGAAGCTTTTGAAACAGTCATCAAGGAATTTTAAAATTGTGATAACAAGAATTTTTAGCACAATTGCAAAATATGAAAGAAAAATTCCATAAGAACCACCGAGCATCCCACACATTTTAAATACTATAGAGCTGTATATTAATATTATATCAAAATTATGTCAAAAGATAACAAGTATTTTGATGACATCTAAAGATATAAATAATAATGGCTGAAACCACAACTGTCTGTGAAACCAAAAAGCCTAAACTTCTATAAACCCTAACTTCTAGAACATAAAAGGTGAGTTTATAAAGCAAGTAAACCAGTAAACCTTGGAGCTCAAAAGAACAAAATTGGGCAAGATTCTTTATTTACATATAGCATATAAAGGATTGTAACCTAGAGTAGCTAATATGCATAAGAGGTGAATTGAGAGATCCACTTGGAATCCCTCACCAAAATGAGCTGAAAAGCCTTTTTGAGATAGTCGTATGTGGTCTTAGCATGGAATCGATGTGTCCAATAACCCGACTTTTATATGTCTGGAATAAATGGAAGAATCTTGACGCCGGGAAGTAGCAGATCCAGGGCCAAGGAATCCCCTCTCCTAATTGGATTTACTATCAAAACCACGTCCAAACCCTGAAGGAATGCAAGCTTGAAAAAATGATAGGATAAATGGGATATCATCTCTTTATTGGCATGCAAATCAAGCAAAGACGCCACAAAATGCGAAGCTATATTAGAATTTACTCTGTATCTTTCACCTATAGTCACAAAATTATGATCCAAAACCATTTTGACTACTTTCAAGGTTAAAGGATCAGGAGAAAGTAGAATCCCCTTAAGCCTCCTATTCAAGACTAGACCATAAAATGTTAATTGTGCCTTAGAGCTCAAAAGAAACTCCAGGGTATCCATAATCGATCTCACAAAAATATCAAGTAGTAGTAATACCATCAAAAAGAGACGAGAGAGAATTAAATAACCCATGTCACAAAAGAAAATACCAGATGAGGGAAAGGAAACTAGAATGCCCCACGACACACTTTCCTTTGCATAAGATTTCATCATGAGAGAACACTAAGAGGAAATGCTTAAAGTTGAATGATTGCAAAATGAAACCAAATATTACACACTAAAGAGAAAATTGAAGCTCAGCTCTATCAAAAGAAAAAATGATGGAGATGAGCACACCAAACAATAATGGATCCAAATACGACGACGTCCTCCAAGGCATTTAACCTGAAAAACATAAAAACATTATCTAACAATCATCGAGCAGTGTGACTTAGCAGATCAAGTTGCACGCATTTGGGCACATCAGAAATCTTGACACAAGTTAAATGCAATATGAAAAAAATCAAAACCCAACGTGGGTTCTACCCCCACTTAATTGATAGAAACTTACCTTACAAAAATAAATAAATAATAAATAATAATAATTAATACTATTTTGTTAAAGAGTATAATATATAATAATAATAAATAATATATTATATATTTATAATTATTGTTTATTAGGTTTTAACATTATGGCATCCTTTATCCTATGTAGTTAAGTATATATTAGCATAATTAATATAATGCAAATTTTATATAATAAAACAATAATTATAAAAATATAATAGATTATATATAATTAATAATAATTAGAATATACACTCTATGTAATAGCATGTGCATTTAGGGCTAAAAAAATTGCAAAATAAGTAATTTTGTAAGATTTAATTTAGGTGATAATTTATCAACAAAATTTGGTGAGATTTTGAACTTAGTAAAAAATTGTATAAGATTTATAATTTGGAAAATAAAAAAATTAAATCCTTTAATATTTTTTCTTTCATTTATTGGATGATGTTGGTGAAAAAATGTAAGGAGGTATTATTTTTAAGTTTATTTATCTATTTAAAATGTTATTAAAAAATTTGGTCATGCTTTTGAAATTAGTTTTAAACTATGTAGAATTGATCCGGAAAAAAAGAAGCTATATTATTCTTCTTTTTTTCATTGATTAGATTTTGGTGGAAAAATGAAATGAAATATTTTAACAAATACTAATATTTAATCTATATATATTATTATATATAATTAATAATAATTAATACTATTTTGTTAAATAGTATAATATATAATAATAATAAATAATATATTATATTTTTATAATTATTGTTTTATTATTAAAATTTATATTATATATTAATTATGCTAATATATACTTAACTACATAGGATAAAGGATGCCATACTGTTAAAACCTAAATATGTTGGATCTTGGCCGTAATTTTAATTTTAATAAGCATACTCTAAAACCCTCGCTGAAACCTTATTGTCAGGTTGTAGCTCACGAAATTGGAGGAGTGAAAGGTCAATACCAGTGAGTAAGAGTTTGGGGGAGCGAAAACCAATAGCGATGGGGAAAGTAGTAATAAATAGTAGGGGAAAGTAGTAAAAAGCGGTTGGCTAGCAGATTTTAATTACGCCTACCTGCTTGCAAATGTCCTATCTACCTTTAAATGATCAATGGTTGGCGATCATCGAACTATATTGCAACTCGTCCCCCTGCTTTTGGACCGTTGCTGGAAAAAATGAGCTCAGAAAGATCAAATAGACACGCCTTCGACATAATTAATTGAAAATATTAATTATTAATTAATATATACAATGGCATCCTAATAGTTTGGTAGATATTGTTGTAGATATGTAGTTATTTTATAAAAAAAATCATGAATATAATAATAAGAGTTTTAATTCAATTGTGTAAGATTTTTTATATTGATGTTTCAAATCACACTTAGTGATCTATCACAAGATGAGGAGTGAAATCTAAAAGCTAATGCTTACAATAAACTTGTTTATTTGTATTTTCATTCAATTTTTGTAAAGGTTGCAATGAACTTCATTTTTACTTTTCCTTTAAGTTTCAAAGGAGAAAACTCTACATCTTGTCCTTTTATTTTTTTTTAGTGTTTATCTTTGTTATTTTAAAAATATTTAAGTTCTCATAATTGAAAAGTCGATTGAAGCTTGAAATTTATTAGTAATTAATTTACTTCAATTTTAAATGGTTTAGATTAATTCTTACATTAATCATTACTATAACTTAGATTGTAGTATGGATATAATTGTATCGATCGTCTTGTCCTCCTAATTTAAACCTTTTTTCTTTGTTTTTCTAAGTCAATATTTTGAAATGATTTAATTGTTATATATCATCTTTCATGGCATATTTTGAATTCAACACTAAGAATCTTATATTTAAAGATAAGCCACATGTCATTAGTATGGGATCAAAGGGAATCAATCATCAAATAGTTAGATTATTATGTTGAATAGCATTGAGTCATGGATCTCTTCCTACAATTTTGCATTAGCATTACATCATCGTATTGACATCCTAGGCACTTGTATAACTTGCATGGCATGTCTTTTATCATTTTTCATTAGAAAAATGGGTCTTCCCACTATCATGGAAGTTCTAAATATCCTCTAAACATAATAAACCACCAAGGTGAATTTTAATAGCCCTTTAAAAGTAACTAAACATAATAAGATACTACAAACTTAGTTGATTATGAAGGGATTCCATTTGAATGTGATATGAAAATGAACAAGTTATCATTAACTATTTTAACCCCTTATTTCAAGACTTGGAAAATTATTTAAGGAAAGATTACATAAAGGGTTTTAAAGAAGAAAGAAAAGGAAAACTATGAGTAGATCATACAATTCTTAAAAGCCTGGCAAAAAGGGCAAAGGGGATAATATTCTTGAGTGCTTTGATAGATTATATAAGAATGGGAAAGGGAACCTAAACTCACATAAAGAATGATATTGAACTATATTAGTTGGAACATTCAAAGATTGGAATCTCCAAACAAGAAATATATCTTAAGAACCCTATGCAATCAGACTAAACATCTTGATTGCTTTTTAATGCAAGAAGTCAAATCTATTGGGTTTCAATTAAACAACAATCTGAGATTTGTGTGGAAATATTTTGTAGCCTTTCACACCAATTATGAAAGGAGTAAAGGACGAGTTTCTATTCTAGTTAGCAACAAGAGGAGTAAGTTTATCATAAACTCTGGATGCTTTCCCTGCAATAGATGCTTGTGGCTAGAATTAGAAAAGAATGATACTAAATTTGGAATATGTTTTGTATATGCATCCAATGACTACAAGGAAAGCATAAAAAATTAACAATGGATAGCCTCTTCTCTCCCTAATATTCCTTGTATCATTGGTGGGGATTTCAATATGATAGAGAACAGGGAAGACAAGCTTGGTGGCAATTCTCGGATGTGGAAAGGTAATGAGTAGTTTTTTGGTTTAGAATGAAAAAGATGTTGAGATCATTTGATCCTCTGGAAGGAAATAGAAAAGACAAAATATATGGTTTACATGGTGTAACAACCAAGAGGCTGGCAAAAGGGTATATTATATATTGGATAGATTCTATGTTCAAAAAGACTCCTTTTACTTTGATAATGATAGCAACACTAATATTGTCCAAGTAGAGTCAAGATCACTCTTAGATCACTATCCTATAAAAGCAAAAATTATGTTTAAATCCACTAGACTTGACAATAACAATCGAAAAGGAGGGATTTATAAACTTAATATTGAATTACTCAAATAGTAATACTATAATGATGGCATACATACACTATATATCACTAAATCCCTCATATGGGCCAAGATAAAGACTATTGGAATAGACTTACAAAGAATCTTCAAAGAGTTATGAGTATTATTGGTAAGAGAATAGCCATAAATAGTAGGAAGATAGAGTACCTACTTCAAAAAGAATTATTAAGAACTAAAATTGATCTACAACTTGATCCTAGCAATAAATAATTGATTCAAAACCTCAACAATATTCAACATAACTTGAGAAAATATCAAACAAAAAGAACTCAAAGGGATAGGATTAGAGCAAAGGCCAATTGGGTTAAGGATGGTGATAAAGGCGCTAAATATTTCTTTAACATTATGAGAGCTAAGAATTCCTTGGAAGCCATAGGGTTGATTCTATTCAAAGATCAATGGTGCCATGACGATGAAGACATTAAAAAAGTATTTTTGAAGTTTTATAGAAAACTATTCTTTGCAAAAGATGAAAACACATAATTCCTCCAAGCTCAGAACATATGTAAAGTAATTATTTCAAACAAGTTTAATGAAGGTATGGCCAAGGAAGTGGGTAAAGATATTTTAAAAGAGGAGATTACCAATGTCATTCTATCCTTTTAGAATGGTAAATCTCCTAGCGCTAATTGACTCCCAATTGTGTTTTATAAAAAAACATGAAGTGGGTAGTAGATAACTTGCTTGAAGTATATAAAGAAGCTATTGGAGAAGGTTCCTTGGGTAGTAAGATCAATAAAGGTATAATTAATTTTGTTCCAAAGGATGGGGACAAGAGAAATATAAAAAATTGGCGGCTTATCACTCTGTTAAATGTCTCTTGTAAAATATTTACAAAAATGCTAGCCTTGAGACTAACAAAAATTCTCCCATTGATTTTTAATCAAACACAAATAGGTTCATTAAGGGGAGATTTATCTTAGAAAATACTTTAACCAGTTGGGAAGGCTTGAGTTGGGTAAAAATAAATTCACAAGATGTTGGTATTTTGTTGTTAGATTTTGAAAAGGCCTATGAACGAGTTGAGTGGTCATTTGTGCTAACCATTTTAGAGGCCATTGGATTTCCAGAGTTCTTCAACAATATGGTCATAATTCTATGTAGGGATGCAAATGCTTAAATTGATATCAATGGAGACTTAATAGATCCATTTCCACTTGGTAGATCCATTAGGCAAGGCTACCCTTTGGCTCCTGCCTTTAAAGCATTTTGCTATGCATTGAGAATAGAGTTGATTAGCCCAAAATTACATGGCATTATTTTACCAAATGAATCCTTACTTGATATTCAATTTTTTGATGACACACCCTATTTCTTTCCCTGAATAGCAAAAAATTACAAAATCTTGTTAAGAGGTTGGAGTTCTTCTATCTTGCATCTAATTCTAAAATATCATAGACCAAATCCATTCTTTTGAGTTGGTTTGATCTCCCTCTTGATTGGTTTGGAGCTTTTGGCTAGTAATGGGGTGGCCCTAGAAAGATTGTAAGATATTTGGGCATGTCATTCTCTATTTGTCCCTCACTACCTAACATGTGGAATTGGATGTTATTTAAAATATAAAAGAAACTAAATAGTTGGGATAGGAATTATTTATCTGTAGACACATAAAAATAACCAAGGCCTGCCAGCAATATTTTACCACCTTTCGTCCTAACATGATTATGATATTTTAATTATGTTTCTAACCCACCTTCAACTATTAATTAAATAATTCATAATTATTTAATTAATTCATGATCTTTTATTCATCATGATTATTAAATAAATAAATCTTATTTATTTAATGTGTCACTAATTGTCAAAGTCTTCTCATAATTAAATAAAGTCATCAAATTTATTTAATTAATCCTTGTCATTAATGTTTTCCTGATTATTAAATAAATATATTTTAATATATTGACTTAATATGTCTCTAATTCCTAAATCCTCTCTTAATTAAATAGATTCATTAATTTATTTAATTAATTAACTGCCTCTTCTAAATTAAATAATTATTCTTAATTATTTAATTGCCTTATGTGACAATTCCCTCTTTTTAAATAAAATAATTTATTTAAAAAGGACTTCACGTAGTTAACTAATTCTTCTTTTAGTAATTTATTCAAAAATCAATTACTCATTATCTCACAAATCCATATTTTGAATTAATTTAATTCAAAATGAAAATATTCTTCTACAAATCAAGTAATTGCTAAAATTACTGATTTTCTAAAAATCTCATCCTCTTGTCTCTTGATTTTTACTAATTTCATCTCGAGGTCTCGTTTATTCTCCACCATTGATTTAATTTCTTAAATTAAATCTCGTCCACACATTTGAGGATTTTGCCCTAACCCTAATTGAGAGTTGTCACTTTGAATCTTGACCATTGACTCTAGGGCATTTCTCAATCTCTCATATCGTCCATCCGTTCAAGATTGCATTTTCTATAAAATGACAATCTTGATCTTATTTTGGAATCTCTTGAATCTCTTTATTTTTATTTTTTCATAATCTTTTATCATTGTAATCTTTCATTATCACACATAGGCTTACTAATAACTTGCATAATAGGATTAAATTTCTAGTTTGCATAGATTTATTTTATAAATCCTTCAAAGCTTTGTTAGGGCTAGACATTTGGAGTTTGCTCACACACATAATCTAAGGGCATTCATTATACAACAGAGTTAGGAGGTGCAATGGAACTTAGTCATGGAGGAGAGAAATGGGTGAGACTGTTCTAGTTTCATTCCTTTTCTTTCATATTCTCTTATGCATTCTATTGATTGATAGGATTATTATTGCATGCATGTGTTAACATATTCTATCTTGCAGGATATTATCTATCATTACGTTGGTGAACCTGACGTTTGACTCTTTTTTTTGCAGGTTTTCGTACATTTTTTAATGATATTTTGTAGGAACAGGTGTACGGAACGACACATTTTCCATTTTTTGCCATGCAAGTTCTCCGTTGTGTCGCATCCGCATTCGAAAATGAAGCAAGTGCTTTGTCGAGCCGCAATTGACTAATCTTGAGCCGAAATTGCCATATTGCTCCGCAATCACCATATCTTGAGCCGCAATTGCCATATCACGTTGCAATTGCTAGATCTTGAGCCGCAATCGCCATACCGAGCCGCATCTGCCATGGCATGCCGCAAACGACTGGTAAACTTCATTATTGAATTGTAATCTAGATCCAACGCATCCGCGACTAGTAATTGATTAATTTATGGGGTTTAAAATGAACCAATCCTAGGATAGACACCTTAATTGGAATTTATCAATCCTAGGATAGGCATTTAAGTTGGAATTTATCAATCCTAGGATAGACATTTAACTTAATTTGGAATTTATCAATCCTAGGATAGTCACCAAATTTTTATTTTTATTTTTATTATTATTATTTATTTATTTTAATTTTTTTTTGGATTAAAATAAACCCCGTGCTTGTTGTGAAGCAACATCTTCACTTAGTGTAGAAAATTTTCATTTGGGATTTAAAATTTGAGCAACTTGTCTACTATGCTTGATTGGGTAATAGGTATATGCTCTCCCCTTTACTGGGTGATAAAAAAACCAGACTTACCTATTTTATCTTTATGCACTTTATGCTTTATTAAATCCTTTAGAAGGCCTACCGTAGTGGGAAAAAGTACTCACCCTATGGGAACGACCTAAGTGGGAACAACCAAAGCCAGGTTTTCCAACCCACTATAATCAAAAGTGAATTTTGGGGAAACCCATATTCAACAGAAGTGGCAAGATAACCATCCCCAAAGTCTTTGTTCTAAAGATTGAGAGGTCTCCTGAGGGAGTTTATCTATTGCCACACCGAACGAAAACCTTTACTAAGAATCATAGTGTAGAAGCCAGCCGTGTTAGTATCCAAACATTGTTTTAATCACGATGCAAGTGGAGGGAAGAATCTCCCCCCAAGAAACTCACCATATAATCGCCACAGATTGTTTTCTCAGGGGATTCAGTATCCACTTCCGTCACCTTGAGTATGCACCTAGAAAAGACAAAAACACGGGCGCCCTCTAGGGGGTGACATGGCTGTGTGAGTCGACGCGATTTTAAGATGTGGGCTGTGATTGCTATGATGACCTTTTGACTATTAAGAGTGAGTTTGCTTGAAGTTTTTTTTATAATTTCTATGTGTTTTCCAACTGTTTTTAAACAAACTTCAACAAACTGAACATCAACAATCTGGGTCCAAAACTTGTCAAATCGGCCAAACTGTTTTCACTTTTTCCAAAATTTGCTTCATGTGACTCAATCACTCTGTCAAACCACAATCGTAATATTGTGAGCCGCAATCGCTCTGCTGAGTCGCATTTGCAACATCTTGAGTCGCATTCACTATACTAACCCACATTTTCCAATATCAAACCACATTCGCTATACTGATATGCATTTGCCAGTCCTAGAACCGTAGTTGATTGTCATTCAGCGCATTTTCCTGATCAAACGTCGCATTTGAAATTTTGAACTGCAATTGCTTACGGCTGAGCCGCATTTGCTCTCTCAAACCGCAATAGACTTGTCATACCGCATTTGCAATCCCAAACGCCGCATTTTCTATTTTGCAGAACATTTGCTGAAACCTGCAACGCATTTGCTATTGTGCAACACATTTTCCATGTTGAAATGCATTTGCTGCTTATAGAGACGCATTTGAACCTGCACCACATTTGAAACATTAAGCAATGCATTTGCTTGGCTTTTGGAAAAAAATTATTCCTATAAAAAACCAGAGGCCAAACTTTTGCAAACATATTTTCCTAGTATCTTTTTCTCAGTAGTCTATGTCTGAAACCAACAAAGCACTTGCCCAAGTCATCCATCTTTGCATTTTAGTTTTCATCTAGCTTGCAATTCATCATCCTCATCTTCATAGGCAAAGTCTTAAGTCCTTAAATTTTTGCACACCTTTGGGATAGGCAAACTTTCCTTCCTTTGTCAAACCATTGTCTAAAAAATACATTGTCATTGGACCAAGTCAAAGCAAATCAATCCTAAGTCATTGTCCTTTGGTGAGCTACTTCCAACTCATAAGTCTAGTGTGGAAATCTCACCTTGTCATTTTGTCATCTTGTCCTTCAAACTAGTCCTTTGACAATCCAAATCGAGACATTGGCCAAACTTTGAGTGGTTAGAAAACCTTTCCTAAAGGTAATTTGACATAAGACACTAATTTTGATCTTCATTGCCAAATTTTCACTTGAGATTCCTTTTGTCCTCATTGTCCCTTTGCATAGTCTCAGTCTCATTCCATCCACCATCATGTCTTCAAGTCACTATGACATGCTTGCTAGTCAAATTGAATGCCAATTCAATAGTAATGGCCAAGCACAACTTGGTAGGGACTTCAAAAAACTATACCTCCAATGCAAGTCCAAATTCACATCAACTTCTAGTCCTCCGTCCATCTACCCATCTTACCAACAATCCATGAGTCCTAGTCCTCTATCCATCTACTATCAAGAGTCCCATAACACCATCCACATCACTAAGTCACAACAAACTTTCATTACCCACCCTAACCTTGACAAGGGAAACCAACCATCCATCAATCCTAGTCCATCATACACTCATCCCTTCCAAGTCTCCTTGGCATATCCTAGTCCTTCATAATATCCTAGTCCACCACCCACGTCATATCCTAATCCTCCATCCATGTCATATCCTAGTTTTCCATTCATGTCATATCCTAGTCCTTCATCATATCCTAGTCTACCACCCACGTCATATCCTAATCCTCCATCCATGACAAATCCTTGTCATGCATTCATGTATTATTCTAGCCCATCATCCCTCAACCAAGTCCAAAAATCCATGTCCTACCCTAGTCCATCATACACCAATCCATTTCAAGACACTCCATTTGGTCATGAAATCACATCTAGTCATAGTCTCCAAAGTCCCATCCCATTTCATAAACTTGAGGATACATGCCAAGAGGCAAGTCCAAAGCACAAATTTATAACATCATTGTCATGTCAAGATCAAAGTAGTCCATCCCATGACCCTATCTTTAAATCCATTCAAGAAATCCTCCTAGAAAATCATGGAATACCAAAGACACCTATCCTTGGTCAAGAGTCCATCCAAAACCATGTCATTCAAGATGACCCTATCCTTGGTCAAGATCTTATTTCCAATCATGACATTCAAAATGCACCCATCTTTGATCAAGACACTATCTTTGATCAAGAAGTCCAAAATGATCCACTCCTTGAACTCTATGCCAGTCACGATCAAACACTTGAAGATGACCCTATCCAAACTTCAAGTATTGACACTCCCAACAGTGAGACACTTGCCTCCATGGGACACATAGATGATCTACCACTAGAACAAGAGTTTGCTAGCATGGAAATATTTGCAAATGATCAAGCTATAGCTGAATTCAGTGGGCTCTATGATAATGACCATGAAGACAGTTTTGACATAGACTTTGAAGTACCAGAAAAAGCACAGGAGTCCGACATGTCCCCAAATCAGATAGAAGATATTAATCACAAATCTGTCCAACATGTGAGTGAAACTACAACAACCTATGAATTAGGATCATCCATCTTTTTTAGAGCAGACTTTCTTACAGATGAGAAGATTTCAAGCATTAATTTCCACAATAAGGATGGGTTAGCATCTTGCTTCCAAAATAACAAGTACCCCATGGCAAAGAGAATTTTTCAGAACATGCATTATCAGGGAAAAGGATTAGGCCTACACGAGCAAGGAATTATTGAACCAGTACAAGTTCAGGCAAATTACAGACATCAAGGTCTTGGATACTCCTCAATCAAAAAATCAAACGATGTTAATGGTCCCTCTTCGATATTGGGGGCAACTTTATCTAATAAAAATGTCAAAATGGGTGTCATGAGTAGTCCTTTTCATAAGATTGTTGCCAATACCCCTCCCCCCCACACCCAAAACCATCATTCTATCATGAATAAACCTTCCAGTTGGAACCAACAAAAGTCTTACAAATACAAAATCCAAAATCAAATGTCAAAGGCCATCAAATCAAACAAAAATTCAAGTGGAAAAATGAAGCTAAAATGGATCCCAAAACAAAAGGGATCAAGTCAAGAATCAGGCAAAGAAAAGATGCCAAATCCATAAATTAAAATGTGGAGCCACAACATAAGAGGACTCCCACATACAATACATGTCCACCTCCATCAAAATGGCCATCAAGAAAGACATATGAAAATGTTGGTTCCAAACAACATCCTAACCCAACACCCAAAGTTTGGAGAATGAAATCCAATACATCCAAACATCCAACCAACCCATCCACATCCACCATCATCCATCATAATCCTACACCCTCCTTAAAGTCCAAACATACCATGTCACAAATCCGTCACATCTTGGTAGAAAATCTCTATCATAAGGACTCTCATGGCACTCTATCGCGATGTGCGCATTCTGATAAGGCCAACTCTAGTATCAACAAGGATCACAGTGACATCAATTAGTTGTATGCAAGTGCTATCATCTTGACAAGGCAACTACTTCAGAAAGGTCATTATTGGCATGTCATGTCACAATGGTCTCTACATCGGCTTTGTCAAAGGCTTCAACACAGTTAGTGGTCATATAAAGCATCAAGGCTACTTGACAAAACTGCAAAAATACGAAAAAATGGAAAAATAAAAAAAATCATCACCTTGATGAAAACCTGGCAAACAAGCATCTTGGTGACACCAAAAAAATTAGAAAATATAAAAAATAGTAAAGAGAAAAATTTCGTCCAACGGTGAGAACCTGGCAAACAGGCGCTTTGGATAAGTACCATGATGAAAACCTAGCAAACAGGCATCATGTGTAGAATAAATCATCTATGTGGACCATTGCACTTGGGGGCAAGTCATCTCATCTCCCATTCCCTTCACATGACATTTCCATCCATCCATCTTAGCCCTATCATGTCCATCCATTTTCCTACCTATTTTGATCTTGACAAAGACTAAGGCACAAACACAAATCATGCTTTGGAAATTTTTTGACATGTCCATCCTTTGGTCATACACTAGTCACAAAGTATCATGTCATTACCTTCATAGCCTCCATTTCACTATGCAACATCATCCTCAGAGACCACTTGATGTTTCTCCTAGTCCATTTTAGTCCTCACCAAGTCATTTTGAATGCAACAATATGGAAAACTTAGCACATTATCCAAAATATTCCTTGGCTTTAACCCTAGACTTGCTACAGACTTTTATACTCTTGTCATATCATTATCATCTTCATGTTGTTTCGGGATGTGTCCTTCCCACGTCAAACAACGTTGTCATTGTCATCGTCACCTGTCCATTGGTATTTAGCTTGAATAGCAACAAAATCATGGTTGTCCTTGGATTCATGTGCGTCGACATCATTCACATGCATTTGTCACAATTTTCATAAAATATAAAAAAGTCATAAAAATCTGAAAAAGTCTTGAAAAAATAAATCCTAAAAATCTGATAAAGTCCTGTAAAAAAAAAGACCTAAAAATCAGAAAGTGTCCGAGGAAAATACAAAAACATCCAAATTAATGTCAAAATACCAAAAACAGAGTCAAAGTCAGTCACATTAGTCAATTTTTGTCGTAGTCCAGACTACGTTGTCTCTGCGCATTTGCTAAGTAGGCAAGATTCATCTTTGAATCCCCGAGACATTAGGTCAGTCCCTTTAGGTTTGTCCAAATAAAATCATGAGTCAAACATGGTCGCGTCAGTCAAATAAAGCAGACATAGTCGCACTTGATGCAAGATAGTCATTTGAAATGTCACCATCAAAATTGGTCAAAATCAGACAACATAAGCCAATCAATTATACAGTCAGCATCAGTCAGCTTGCCAAAGCATTAGTCAAAATTTCAATCTCGTCACTTTTTGGTCCTCTTCAAGATATGTCCTTGGATTTGGATCTCGTCAAGTGTCATTTTCCTTTTCAGGATGTGTCCTTCCTGACCTTAGGCACCATCAAAATGTCAAAACTGTCAAACTATCAAGCTTTCAAACAATTAATCTTTGACAAACAAACATTGGCAATACAAGTAAATGACTGTGAATTTTTGGCTATTTGGTTTTATCTTTTTATTGACTTGTCTTTTGGTCATGTTACTAGCTACCTCGAGGATGTCCCATGAAGGATTTAGAGGTGCGATGACGTCTCATGACCTATTTTGTTTTCAGTGACTGCTATCTGTGGATTGTCTTGACTAAAAGACTGGGGCAAATGGGCCTCTAGTATGAGTTAGGACATTCCTTGTCTGCGATTCTCTATTTTGCAAGTGGATGATCTTGCACACTTTGGTCTATATCATACCATGGTGTTTGTTGTCCATTTGTGTCATTTTTACCGCCCAATGATGATTCGAGCAACACATATTAGTACCTTGGAAAATATTGAAGGATTCTAACATGCATTTCATTTTCCGCACTAACTTGCATTGTCTTCTATCCTAACATTCATCTTTTTCTCTCTAAAATTTCTTCTAGTCCGCATCATTATCATCCTTACCTATCTTTCCTATATACTTGTGTCTTTCATCTTCTAGTCCTTCTCATCCATTTCGAGAGGACACTCGTGTCCACTGAACCCAACTATCCTCTCTAGGGGGCATACCGCTACCTCCTCGTCATTCTTCCTCATCCTATTTTGCACTGGGGCATATTTTTGACTCGTGTTCTTTGTCATAACGCGATAAACTACATTATGACAAAGAGGGGCAAATGTAGACACATAAAAATAACCAAGGCCTACAAGCAATATTTTACCACCTTTCATCCTAACATGATTATGACATTTTAATTATGTTTCTAACCCACCTTCAACTATTAATTAACTAATTCATAATTATTTAATTAATTCATGATCTTTTATTCATTATGATTATTAAATAAATACATCTTATTTATTGAATGTGTCACTAATTGTCAAAGTCTTCTCATAATTAAATAAAGTCATCAAATTTATTTAATTAATCCTTGTCATTAATGTCCTCCTAATTATTAAATAAATATATTTTAATATATTGACTTAATAAGTCACTAATTCCTAAATACTCTCTTAATTAAATAGATTCATTAATTTATTTAATTAATTAACTGCCTCTTCTAAATTAAATAATTATTCTTAATTATTTAATTGCCTTATGTGACAATTCTCTCTTTTTAAATAAAATAATTTATTTAAAAAGGACTTCACATAGTTAACTGATTCTTCTTTTAGTAATTAAATTCAAAAATCAATTACTCATTATCTCACAAATCCATATTTTGAATTAATTTAATTCAAAATGAAAATTTTCTTCTACAAATCAAGTAATTGCTAAAATTACTGATTTTCTAAAAATCTCATCCTCTCGTCTCTTGATTTTTACTAATTTCATCTCGAGGTCACGTTTATTCTCCACCGTTGATTTAATTTAAGAAATTAAATCTCGTCCACACATTTGGGGATTTTGCCCTAACCCTAATTGAGAGTTGTCACTTTGAATCTTGACCATTGACTCTAGGGCATTTCTCAATCTCTCATCTCGTCCATCCGTTCAAGATTGCATTTTCTATAAAATGACAATCTTGATCTCATTTTGGGATCTCTTGAATCTCTTTTATTTTTATTTTTTCATAATCTTTTATCATTGAAATCTTTCATTATCACACATAGGCTTACTAATAACTTGCATAATAGGATTAAATTTCTAGTTTGCATAGATTTATTTTATAAATCCTTCAAAGCTTTGTTAGGGCTAGACATTTGGAGTTTGCTCACACACATAATCTAAGGGCATTCATTATACAATAGAGTTAGGAGGTGCAATGGAACTTATTCATGGAGGAGAGAAATGGGTGAGACCGTTCTAGTTTCATTCCTTTTCTTTCATATTCTCCTATACATTCTATTGATTGATAGGATTATTATTGCATGCATGTGTTAACATATTTTATCTTGGAGGATATTATCTATCATTACATTATCCCTAGCTAGCAAAGTTCAAGTGTGCCAAAAGATTCTTTCCTCATACTCCATATACTATGCCTTTGTTTGGTTCTTTGACAATTATCAAGTTAATAAAGTTCAAAAAATAATAAGGTAATTTCTTTGGTCTGATGGTAGAGTAAAAAGTAAAAGCTTGGGAGTTGATAGGCTGTCGTTAGGTCTTATCTCTTTAGTTGAAAATGCATCAATTGTATCAACCGGGTAGTGTTCGGAGGCTATATGCAATAGAAAACATCTTGAATTTCTCTCTCTGGTTTTCTAAGTGGTTGGAACAACTGAAATGAAACTTAAACTAAGAGGCCATTAAACTAGAATTAGGAAATTATTAATCTAGAAAGCATGAAGATAATTAAACTAAGAAGCATGTAAATTGCTGAAAAGGAAAAGCTTGTAAAGAAACTATGAAACATCTAACTAACAATATATATCAAACTTAACAAACTACTACTAACATCTATTGGTTAATAGAAAACAATGTAACAACTTGCAATTAACAATGAAAGTAGGTGCTCCGAAACTTTAGATAACATAATTAAAAGATTACAGACTCGATCTACAACCTACAAAATTAACTTAATAGAGCTCGACACAGGAAAGTAAAATTCACTCACAATTATCATTTACAAATTGAAGATAACAAAATTAAAAGTGGAATACTTATTTATCTACTCTATAGTCCCTTGAGTGGCTAGCTCTCGGGTGCTCCTACGCTTAGCTCAGATCACATAAATTTTGTAACTTCAAGATTACTCCATTCAAGAAGATTCCATTCACAATACTAATAACTTAGAATGAAATGGGAAAAAATTGCTTTATTCATATTGAAATTATATCTCAGAAACATAGTTTAAGAACACATTATGACAACATAACGACATCTCTCTTGTATCATGCTTTTGACAGTTACATACTTATACAAAAGCTGCTAACAAAATCCTATAATTCAGTTGGTAAATATTACCACTAAAAAAGTATTTAACTAAATTCAATTGACTAACAAACTTAAGTCCACTACATAAAACATTAAATGGCTCTAGATGAGCAATAAAGTCTTTGAATTGAAAATAACAAAAAGCTTCAAAAATTCGATCCACCATGCATTCCCCTAAAGTTTCGGTGTCTATTCTTCGGGCGCTTGTCTTCAATTGTGTTGAAGTACACGTTGAATCCATTTGGTTGGAATGATGACCGATTGTGCTTAATAACCTATACAATACTTAGAAACTAAACCATTATGTTAGCGCGAGTTAGCTTATTTCAATTAATTTTAGGAAATAAAGATTATACATCTTTTCACAAAAAAGCAAGCAATTACTAATCCTGAAGACAATCAATTGGCAAGGTAAAGGTGACTAGAATATATGAGGAAGGGTATTTAGTTCATTATATTGATGAGGTTAGTTTTACCTCATCATTTCTCCCCTTCCTAAGCTTAAGAAGGTCCTCCTGCTCTTTATTGTACTCCCTGTTCTCTATTTTCCTTGTTTTTTCTCAACTCTTCATACTTTGCACTGCGATTTTAAAAATCATCTACTTCTATGTTGAAATCCTTAAGTTCTCTTAGAAAACCCCAATGAAGCTTAACCCTTGTTGTCCATCTTTTAAATTTTTTAGAGCTCTAATATGTGTTGACATGTATTGCAGGGGGTGGTGAATGAAGTAGAGGAGGTCTGTATCCCATGCTAATCCAATCATTTTTAGTTGTTGTATGATACCAACCAAGGCTTCTGCTCTTCTATAGGACCACCTAATGTTAAGAGGTGAAATTACCTCTCTTCTCCTAAGATACATAGGAAGAGGAGTATATCTCTCTTCACATGCATGCCAAGCTCTCCCTATCAATTTTGGCCCCTGATATAAAAAAATGGTCAAAGCATAGCTGAAGGTTATTGTTGTTTTTACTTTGTACAACCTCATTAATCTTAATACTCAAGAACTGTGCTTTGAAAGCAAAAGGATTTCGGTGAGGATACCTAATTTGTAGTCCAATCATTTTCTTTGCCTGTGAATATTCTCTTGTATGTTCTTGCCATTAAATTTGATTACACATGGTGGATAGAAATGACCTTAATTTAACTTCACCAACAAATAAATTGACATAAAAATTTGTGTATCTTTCCAAGAACAAATTATGAACAAATAATTCACACAAGTCATATTGATCAAGGGTTGATTCTACAAATATTTTGACAAATTCTTTGTTATCAGGATCATGCGGTTGGTTGTTATAAATTATGAGTAATTTCCATCTCAAGAGTTGCTCATTGAGGAACATAGAATATAGCCTGGATGGTCTTCTGCAACCCAACAATAATTCACCTATTTGACAAGCATCTTGTTTAGCTCTATACACCCTATCAAATGATTCTTGTAACATAAATAACTCCTTTTTCAACCTAGCATTGTCAATAGCCATCTCCTTCAGAAAATAACATCTCTCCATACATTTCATTAGTAATGGAGGTATACGTACTTGGAACCATTCCATTACAGTTGGTTCAGTTTGTGTTCCTTTAGACTCCATTAAACAAATCCTGTTCTAATTCAACAATTCTTCTCAAAGAGGCATTAAGTTCAGCTTTCTGTTTATTCCTATCTCCTTCAAAAGTAGTAAACAATTGCAGAAAATTACTTGTTAAACCTTTGATATACCTATCTTTTTTAGACAAATCAGCCACATGCTTTTTTCTTTCTTGATTCCACTATTGTATCTGATATTGCAATTGCTCAATAATCTTGTCTCTTTGTTCCATCTGTATTTACAAATCCATGATTTCTTGATCTCTTTTCCCTATGATTGTAGTATGTACCTCTATTTCCTCTTGCTATTGGCTGATTTGCTCCTCATATCCTTGCAACCAACTCTTAACTCAATAATTTCTATTTTAAATTTTTCTAATTCCATTCCCCTTTGATAAGATTCCTCATCCCTTGTATTAACAAAAAAAGGTAGATTGGGAATTTCATAATCATTAATTACATTATCCTCAACACTAAGTACATTTCCTTTGTTAGATACATCAAGTGAACTTGGCTCAGTAACTCTATCAATCAAGGGGGACAACCATCCCATAGGATCATCCTCAATATCCACACAATGTGGTGATTGTATCCTTTCCTCTTCTTGTTTTGTTGTAGTTGGCATATTCTCCTCTTCAACCCTAGGAGATTGACTAGTTTGTTTCTCACTTTCTTTTGTTTCCTCACCAGGTTGATTCTCAGTTTCCAATGTTTGTGCTTTAGCCCTAGGTTTCTTCTTCTTAGAAGTACTCACTATATCATAAGCCACAATATCACTGGACTCGGCAGATAACCTTTTACTTCTCCATAAAGGAGGAGTTGTTTGCACTGTTACTTTGGTTATCTTTTTCCTCTTGCGAGGAGGTTCTTCCTCTTCTCTTGAATTGATGATTTCTACATCTTTTGAATGACTTGGGGTTTTTGAAGTATGGGGAAAAGTTTTCGGTGCTTCGACACTAGAATTTGTTGTGGTTTGTTGAAGTTCAGGAGCATCTAAAGCTTTAGGGGAATGTTCTTCGAAGGTTTAGTTACTTGCTTGGATGACTCTCCTTCCTAAAATTGTCCTTTAGGCTTCAAATTCACAAAAAAATTCAGAAAAATCTCCCATTTCCTTTCTAGTTTCTTGCGGAAATGATATTTGCATATCAATTAAATAAGGCCATGGTGTTTGAGTGGCCCTGTTCCAATTTTATATTTTTCTATCATGCTAGTGATAGAGTCACACATGAATGCTAGAAAATCAACCCTAAGAGAAGGGTCTTCGGTGACATGGCACAAATGTGTAAGAAGCCAAAAAGGGGGACCTACTACCATTGCTACTTATCCTTCACAGGTAAAATACTTAATTATCCAGGCTATGATAGTTCTCCAGGGTTCCGAGATAGACATTCTTTGGAAACCTTTATTCTGTCCTCTAGTACTCATAGTTATCAAAGGTTGAGGTTTTCCTTCTCTATGAAATAATTCTACCATTCTTTCATAAGTGATATTGGTAGTTTCTACCAAGTTAATGCCTCTATTTTCAAGACCAAAACGACGGGAAATAATTTTAGGACTTACCCAAAAACACTTTCCATGCACTACAGTTTGTCGGTCTGCAAATTTTTTGCATATTCCTTTACTAACTGCTTGTTATGCCCCTCAAAATTATGTTGGCATATGGATTTTAGTGTTTTCATTGATGGCAACCTAAGTCATTGATCTAGTCCATAGTTTAGTATTGGTCTCTACCGACAGACAAAGTAAAGAGTTAGCTAGTATCAGAAGTAAGAGTGAATAATAGGGTATTCGGTTAGAGTGAAGAACAAGGTATTTGGTTAAAGTTAAATCTATCAATCTGTATACTTCACCGAATTATCATTTTTAGTTGTGGATCTCAGAAATCTTGATGTTCGTACTACCTTATCCAAGAATTATTTGGGTGCGCATTCACTGGTGTATGGTCTAGGAGATCCGATGTACTAATTTTTTGTTTATTAGGGCTAGAAGGCCGACTTGGTGGATATAGCCGTTGCAGATGTTTAAGGAGTAATTGCTTAAATGTTTTTGTACTCGAACATGTTTATCTAGGTCTTTATTATGCTATGGATGACTATGGGTAGTGCGCATTAAGAATTAGTTGTGGATTTAGCCGACCATTGAAAAGTATTCTATGTTTTGTTAAAGCCGACTTATGGATGATCAAATCCTTGGTTGCAGATATATATAAGAGATTAGTTGTATCATTTATATAGAGACAACATATAGCATGAGAAGTATGTTCATGTGTGGTGAGAAATTTAGAAGAATAGTGGTGTGAATTTACTTATGTATGAATTTGTGATGCAAATAGTAGAGCAGAGCAAAGCAAAGTGCAGAATCAGATAGAAGGTCCAAAATCTAATCTATGAGCTGAACCAGAACTATAACCAGGAATGAATAGATGCTATTACTTTAGTTCAATCCTTTAGATGGTCTTAATTTGAATATTTTATAAGGCAGTGCGCCTTCCTATCTTGAGTAGTGAGCTCTAGGCAGTGAGCCTGAATGCAAGTGCATTCTCATTTTGTAAAACTTATATTTGAGTACTCAAATTGTGGATTGACCTCCACCGTGGTTTTTCCACTAACATGGTTTCCATGTAAAAATCTTTGCGTTATGGTGTTGTGGATGATTACTTTGTGTGTTTGCATTCTTTCTTTGGTTTAATGTTGAAATGGTTTAAATATTAGATTAATAAAGTTTAAAATTTCAAAACACTGATTCACCCCCCTTTTAGTGTTCCCTTGATTTATCTGCTGAAGCTGGTTCAGACTTCTTTTTGGCTCCTCTTATTCTATATTTCCTTATTGCTCTGCTCAATTCTACAGAAATACTGTGATGCTCAAAGAAACTTTTTTAAACAACTGAATTGCAGATGGAAGAGAATATAATTTTGATACCACCTATGGGAGAGGAATTTATTGTCTTACTTGATCTCTACTATATGATCATGATGGTTTTGCATGGGAAAATACACAAATATTGTTGTACTTCAAGCAATCATGCGATGGCACAATTTACTAAGTTTGGAGAGAGAATGGCTCATGCCAATTAATTAATCTTTATTCAAAATAATTACTTACTTTAAGGAAAAACTGTTTTTACCTTATGTCCTATCATTACTTGAACATCACTTACCTTTTGCTGACATAACATAATAGTTGCATGATTTGGCAAGGGTGGCGGTGAATTTATTATGATGTGGATGGGACAACTAGTAAATCATAGGATTATTATGACAAAAAAGTTGTCATAATAATTTTCATTATTATGAAAGGATATGGTAATGTAGATGAAAGGGTGGAATAAAAATATATGGTGTGGATTCCAAGGTGTTGATAAAATTTTGAAAATGGACATGTGTATGACATTGGAAAAATCAAAGCATTGGGAAAAGAAAAGAATTTACAAAAATCCAGAGCATCACTGGAAGATGCGGCCAGGGTGAAGGATGAAGAGCTTCAGAGCAAGCTAAAAGATGCACCTGGAATGGAAGAAGTGAAGTGGAAAAGTTTTGGAGCATTGGTGAGAGATTTCATCGAAATACAACAACAAAGCTTCCAGAGCATCGTCGAAAGATGCGACCGGAGCAACAACCAAATTTTTTTGGAGCATCATCCAAAGATGCAGCTGGAGTAGCAACCAAAATTTTTTGGAGCATCGTCAAAAGATGCAATTGGAGCATCGTCGAAAGATGCCACCGAAAGAAATAAATAGCAAAATTTTGGAGCATCGCTGAAAGATGCAGCCAAAATGCAACAAGAAAATTTCCTGAGCATCGTTGAAAGATGTCATCAAAAGAAGGAAGAAGAATGTGGAAGTTTGGACTCAGACCTTCTGGAGCACTATTGAATAATGCGCTAGACTGCAGGAACAAAGCAAGGAATGGCACGAGTTGGACATGCAAATTTCAAAGCACCCCAACAACCGAGCCAACAAATTCCGAAGCATCGTAGTACCTGAACCAACAAGTTCTAGAGCATTGCAATAAGATGTGCCAAAATTTGTGTTTGATAAAAATGAAGTCCCGCAAAATGGAAACGAAATTTAGCCAAGTCCAAAAGATGAAAAATTGAAAAGAAATGCTCTGAAGAAAAATAAATTCATACACATGCAAATTATTATTTTGAGATGGGAAAAAATAAAAACTAAATCGGCTCTACCATAACAGAGTCAATGCATTGGATTTCTTGCTACATTTCTACCATTTTTGTAAATTATTCTTTATTAACATGTTTATGGTAGATGCGTAATTGATGACCATTAACTAGGAGAGTTCGGGTGTCACCATCAATGGGCTTCATTTGTACCGTACCATTTGAAAATACCTCATAAATTTCATATGGGATGAGCCAATGAGTTCTGAGTTTTCCCTGGTGATCTTTGTATCTGGAATCGAATAACAGTACCTAGTCCCCATTATGGAATTCTCTCTCCTTAATATGATTGTCATGCCAGACTTTGCATTTTTGTTGCACCAACTTAGTTTGATGGATGACATCCAAATGGAGTTCATCCAACTCACCAAGCTGCAAGACCCTCTCTACCTGGACTCATTTAAAATCTAAACCTAACTCCATGGCTGTCCTTAGAGTTTGGAGTTCAAACTCAATGGGTAAGAAAGGTTTGTTCCCAAAAAATAATTTATATGGACTAAAACTGGTGGTTGATTTCCATGTTGTGTTATAAGCTCAAATGGCTTCAGGTAGTTTTCTAGCCCAATCTTTCCTTCCTGATGACACTGTTTTTGTTAAAATGTTTTCTAGCTCCCTATTAGTGAATTCCACCCGACCGTTTGCTTGAGGGTGATAGGGTGATGATTTCTTATGGCTTACCTAGAAATGATCGGTGAAGGCTAACAAAACCTTAGACATAAACTGGGGACCCTAATCTGTGATGATTGTTCTAGGGGCTCCAAATATGAGGAAAATTTTATTGTATAGGAAATCAACTACTTGTTCCTCTCTAGCAACTTGTAGAGTTTGAACTTCTGACCATTTAGTCATATAATTAGTACAAACCAGAATGTACTCTTTTCCTTGTGAAGGAGGGTCTATAGGACCGATAAAATCCAATCCCCATTTTTCAAATGGTTCAAGGAATACCTGGGGTTGTAGGGGCATTTCATTAGATGCAATTGGTCTCCCTACCCTTTGGCAATCATCGCAACGATGAACATATTTCTTGAAATCCCTATGCATAGAGGGCCAATAATATCCTACACCTAAAATCTTATGGGATGTCCTCTAGAAGGATCATCATGGCAAGCTCTCAGGATACTTTAGGTCTCATCTCCCCTAGCACATCGTCGTAGAACCATATCAGGCCCGCATCGAAATAGGATCCCATTAATCCATTTGAAGGGGTTGCTTTCTATAACAAGGTGTTTCTTCTATTTTGATGTAAAATCAAGTGGTACTTCTAAGGTGGCTAAGTAGTTGGAAATATCGACAAACCAGGGAGTTTTAGTAGAGATGGAAAATAGATTTTAATCTAGAAACTCATCCTGCACCAGAGCACAATCACCATCTTCTTGTTTAATTCGGGATAAGAAATCCACAACTACATTGAACTTTCTTGGTTTGTCAATAATTGTTACGTTGAATTCTTGGAGAAGCAGCAACCACCTGATTATCCTACCATCCACTACAGGTTAGTTCATGAGGTATTTGATGGCTGAGTGATTTGTGTACACTGTTACTTTGTATCCTATAATGTAGTGTCAAAATTTCTTAATTGCATGTACTACAACTAAGAATTATTTCTCTCTTATGGTATATTTTTGTTTTCTTGGAGTGAAATTATTACTGATGAAGTATATAGCATACTTTCCCCCATTCTCATCTTCTTGTCCTAACACCACTCCAATAGCATCATCAACTGCATCATCATAAATATGGAACAAAAGGTTCTAATTAGGTCCATGAAGGACAAGAGTGGAGATGAGTTTCTCCTTGATGATTTTGAATGATGACTGGCACTCAAGTGTCCAGATAAACTCTACATTCTTTTGGAGAAGGGAAAACATAGGGGCTACAACCTTGCTGAATTTTTTTGTAAATCTTAGATAGTATCCAACATGCCCTAAGAAACTTCTAACATTAGTCTGGGTTTTTGGGGTCACAAGTTGTTGTATCACTTCAATTTTCATAGGATCAAATTTTATCCCTTCAGTTGAGATGTGGTGTCCCAACACTATTCCTTGTTCTACCATTATCAGACATTTTTTGTGGCTTAGGGACAAATGATAATCCTCACATCAATTCAACACTTTGTCTATAATTTGGAGGGCTTCATCAAAATTGGACCCATACACAGTGAAGTCATCCATATAAACTTCCACACACTCATTCACCAACTCAACAAATATGGCCAAGATAACTCTCTGAAATGTTGCAGGAGCATTGCATAGCCCAAAAGGAAGAACTTGATATGCGAATGTTCCCCAAGGGAAAGTAAAAGTCATTTTATCCTAGTCTTCTGCTACTACCTGTATTTGGTTATAAACATTGAATCCATCCAAAAATGAGAAATATTTTCTCCCAGCTAAGTTATCCAAAACCTGGTCTACAAATGGTAGGGGAAAATAATCTTTGTGGGTTGCTTTGTTAAGTTCCCTATAGTCTACACACACTCTCCACTTACCATTTTCCTTTGGAACCACAACCAGAGTTGAACCCCATTTTCTATCAAAAATGGGATAAATAAACCCCACTTGTAGGATTTTCTCAATTTCAATTTTAACGATATACTTCAAGGTAGGATTGAGTTTTTGTTGTGGTTGGTGAACATGTCAAAATTCCTCGATGTAGATATGATGAGTACACACACTTGGATGTATTCCTCTCATATATGTGTATTCCCAAGAAAAATATTTATATCTATTCAATAGGATATCAAACAATTTTTGTTCTTCCAGCTCAATCAACTAGCTATTAATGTTCAAAGTTTTTCTTGATAGCAGCATAATGGTTTAACACTCGAATGGCTGGATGTGATAGTGTACATTGGTCTTTTCAAAGGTTTAAGAGGAGAGCTATGAGGTATGGTTCTGTGAAGTCTAGCAATATCTTCAAAGAAATGGTTTGTTTTTGGAATGATATTTGCTAGAGGACAAGGCAATCCCATGAAATTGGTGTTATCGAATTCAGTGTGGTCTATGTTGATGGGTTTTCCTTGGATCTCTTCTACGTCCAACATCTCCTCATCAATTGAATCCATGGTAAGATTTTCCATGTTGTTTTCCAATTCATCCTCTTATTCTTCACCATGCTGTTTGATGACTACCATGGCCAGTGAAGCTAAATTTTTCTGTCAGTTGGGACCTTCTGGTTCATCCACCCATACTTTATTATATTCAACAGGCTTGGCAGGAGGATACAAGAATAAATGTTTGCTATTAGGACCATGTGAAATGGTCATTCCTCCCTCTCTGCAGTCAATTTTGGCTACAACAGTAGCCAACCATGTTATTCCTATAATTATTGGGTAATTGTCTTTGGCTACAAGGGACTGAATTATTTTAAATTCCACTGGATATTCCCATCCATCAACCTTAACAAGAACATTTTTTATGACATCGTTGGGGATGACCATGGATTGGTTTCCATTTGCAAGACTGTAATTGTGGGGTGTAAATAAGTGAGCCCCAAATTTTCCATTACATCAACAATCATTATGTTAATTAATACTCCCAGGTCCACAAGTACATTAGGTATTGCTACCTCATTGATTTTTACTGTTATAAGTGGACTACTTTGGTCATCATATTTCAGAGCAATGGTCTTTCCAGCCAAAAAGTCATCTAGATAACCATTTATGTGAACGATATTTATCCATTTTGGTTTCCTCCTTAGATTTTTGATACACAACTATTTGATTAGTTGGTTCAACTCAGGAATCTCCTTAATTGCTTGTAGCAGAGGAACCTCAATTTACAATTGTTTGATTTCTTGTATCAATGCAGTTTCGGTGGACATGTCTAGAGTATCTTTTGTAGTGGTTGGTTTTAGAAACTTTGAAAAAGGTGCTTGAGTTTTGTCTTTAGGAGTGAAATCCTATAAAGAATCAGTTGGAGACTGACCCCCCTCCTGCTGAGGTAGGTTAGAAGCTCCAGTTGGAGATGGCGGTAAGGTCTTATTTTGGGTACTTTTTGAGGTTCATAGAGTACATATGTGGGAGTTTCTTTAGTCGTATCAGCAGACTCCTTAATAGGCTCATCCAAGATTTCAACAATAGTAGGTGGTTGAAGTATTTTTTTAGATCTTAATTGTAGATTTCCATAGTGGATAGCATTAAGTCCAGTAACATTGTCTTGTTTTGTGGAATACATTGGGGTATTTTGATGATTGTTGTTTGGGTTCAGAATAGGCTGCGCTAAAAGTTGTGGTTGATTAACTTGCTCATTTTATTAAGTGTTCTGGGGATCTGGTAAAAGATTCTACTATTGATTAGGCATCCTTATGGGACCAGTATAAAACTAATTCTGAGGTTGATTCCATTGAGGAGCGAGATTTTGAGGATACCACTATTGTTGAGTCTGGTTGGGCCATTGAGGGTTTCCCCAAGACTAATTTGCCCATTCATGTGGTCCCCAAGGGCAATTTCCCCAATTAGGTGGTGCTTGAGGTGGTTCCTGAGGCCAAGGTGCTGCCCATTGATTATTATTCCAGTTGGTTTGAGGTCTCGAGGTAGGGTTTGAATTTTGGCCATAGGAAAAATTTCTTCCAGTTATTTGAAGTTGATCTCTTCCTCAATCAAAGATGTTATTTTCTTAGAGTTCTTGATGGCATTCAAAATCTCACATTATTCAGTGGCATGGCTCTTCTCACAAACTTGAAAAACATCAATTTTGTCCAAAGGGCAATCCCTTAATAGATGTTTATTTTGACACCTAAGGAAGTAGATGGATAGGGTCTTAGGATTTTGTGTTTTAGCTTGTATTCCATCTAACATTGTGTTTAACTAAACAAGAATGTCAATTTTAAGATTGGCTATCTCCTCACACAGTTTTCCTATCTCATTGGAACCTTTAAAAAGAGTAGACTTTTAGATACCTCCTCGAGTACAAGAGAAATTCCAACATAACTCAGTGATATTGTCAAGTCCTAGTTGGGGCACATCTCCTTTTCCCATTAAATCTAGGCTCCTTCGAGCATCTTCGTCAAGACCTTTGAGAAATATGGTCTTCAAAATCTCCAGACTTATGGCTTCTTCGCCACATTATTTAGATAAGAAGATAAACCTATCTAGGTAATCCTCTAGAATTTCATCTTCATTTTGCTTTAGTTTGAACAATTCTTCTTTCCTATTGTTGACCGTGTAGTTACTCTGGTACTTATCCAAAAAATCAGACTCCATGTCATCCCAGGAGGTTATCGACCGTGAAGCTAATCCCATGAACCAGTGCATTGTTGTGTCTTTCAAAGTAGAGGGAAAAAGATTTAGTTTCTAGTTATCATTCTTGTAGTCATATGTCTGACATAGGACTTTAAACTCAAATAGAAACTAGTCAGGGTCTTTAGAAGATAAACCTCAGAAGTTTGGCAAGAAGGCTAGCAAAATATTTTTCATAGTCATCTCATCATCTACATCGATAGCAATAGGATAAGTGAATGTACATGGTGGTGGAGGGTTAGCTGAATTTCTACGGTTACCCAAGATATTGAAGGAGATTCGTTCTCTTTCTGGGGTATGCGAGAAGGTCTTAGGTTGATCCTGCTTGATCAATTCTTTAGTAAGTTCTTGATCTAAGACTTCTTCCTCCCTACTTGTGGTTGGTACATCAGTTGGGGGGTTTTGGTATGAATCTTTTGTGGGGGCCTCGTTTCCCGACCATGTAGAAAAGGAAGCCTGAGGACTATTTTTGTGCCTAAAAGAGGTATTCAAGGTATCTCCTACTAACACTAGAAAAGGAAGGTCCTTGATAACAATGCCAAAAAGTGATAGGCTGCAGTTAGGTCCTATCTCTTTAGTTGAAAATGCATCAATTATATTGACTGGGTAATGTTCAGAGGCTATATGCAATAGAAAACATCTTGAATTTCTCTCTCAGATTTTCTAAGTAGTTGGAATAGCTGAAATGAAACTTGAACTAAGAGGCCATTAAACTAGAAAGCAAGAAATTATTAATCTAGAAAGCATAATCATTAAACTAGAAAGCATGGAGATAATTAAATTAAGAAGCATGCAAATTGTTGAAAAGGAAAAGCTTGTAAAGAAACTATGAAAAATCTAACTAACAATAGATAGCAAACTTAACAACTTACTACTAACATCTAATGGTTAACTAGTGGTTAACAAAAAACAACTTAACAACTTGCAACTAACAATGAAAGTAGGTGCTCCAAAACTTCAAATAATAGAATGAAAAGATTGCAGACTTGATCTACAACCTGCAGGATTAACTTAATAGAGCTCGACACATGAAAATAAACTTCATTCACAATTATCTTTTACAAAATGAAGATAATAAAATTAAAAATGGAATACTTATCTATCTGCTCTACAGTCCCTTGAGTGGCCAGCTCTCAGGTGCTCCTACGCTTAGGTCAGATCACATAAAATTTGTAACTTCAAGATTATTCCATTCAAGAAGATTCCATTCACAATACTAATAACTCAAAATGAGATGGGAAAAACTTGCTTTATTCATTTTGAAAGTATATCTCAAAAACATAGTTTAAGAACACATTATGAGAACATAATGATATCTCTCTTGTATCATTGCTTCCAACAGTTACATACTTATAAAAAAAGCTACTAACAAAATCCTATAAATCAATTGGTAAAGATTACCACTGAAAAAGTCTTTAACTAAATTTAACTGACTAACAAACTTAAGTCCACTACATAAAACATTAAAGAGCCCGAGATGAGCCATAAAGTCTTCGAATTGAAAATAATAGAAAGCTTCAAAAACTCGATCCACCATGCATTCCCCTAAATTCTGGTGCCTATTCTTCCGACGCTTGTCTTCAATTGTTGAATCCACTTGGCTGGCATGATGACTGCTTGTGATTAATAACCTATACAATACCTAGAAACTAAACCATAATGTTAGTGTGAGTTAAGCTTATCTCAATTAATTTCAAGAAATAAAGATTATACATATTTTCACAAAAAATAAGCAATTACTAATCCTAAAGACAATCAATTGGCAAGGTAAAGGTGACTAGAAGATACGAGGAAGGGTATTTATTTCATTATATTGATGAGGTTATTTTTACCTCATCAGGATTATTGCAGGAACATGCTACAAGGAAACCATGTAATTAACATTTATCATAATGAAGTATATGGATTTAGATCAATATGGTGGAATATAACCCACAATAACAAGGCATTGGCCTTGCTACAGGGATGTTCTACAAATAAATGGAACTCAAAGTGCATATCTTCATTTAATTACCTATACATGAACAATAGACTCAAAACATGGCCTTCCCTACAAACTAAATACAACTTGACAAATTCCAGCAAGAGAACTTATATTGTCATAATGAACACACTAGAAAAGGTGAAGCAACCAATTAAGATAAAAAATAATGTTGATTGCTATGAGAAATTCACATGGATCGATGGTTTTGCCTTCTTGAAACTAAGGCTCTTTGTTTGTACAAGATCTTATCCCAAAATCAAAGCATCTTTGAACATGTTATTAAGTATGGAAATTCAATATAGAAAACAAAGAATGGTCAAATATGTTCCAAGTTTGTTGGTATAATAAACCTGAGCCAAAGAAAAGTATGGAAATTGAATCTAGAGATAAAGTGTCTTGGTTTAAAGTCTTAGTTGGATATATTAAAGGTCTTGATAATAATTATAACCTCTATTGGCTATCTTTAGCTACTGAAATAATGTGATTTCTATGGAAAAAGAGGAATGAGCATGTATAATGTATTGAACGAACAAGACAACTGAGAGGGCGGTGAATCAATTGTATCCAATTAAAACATCAAAACCCTCAACAGTAATTAGATCCACATGCATTCATCAAACCCTTAATCTGTTATAATGTTTAAACTTGAAATGTAGATAACAAAAATAAAAACAACAACACCATACACAAGAGAACACCTAATTTACATAGAAAAACTTAGGAGGGAAAAACCACGATGAGGATTAACTCAAAATATAAGTAATTGCAAAATTGATACAAAAGGATTGTGCTACCAAAATAGGACACTTCGTTCATAAGGGCTCAAAACCTAGGCTCATTGCCATAATAGAAAGAAGAAATAAGATAGAATGTTACATAGATAACATGACCTCATAGCAACAAAGAATCCACCACAATAGCTCCAACAACACTCAAAGCCCTCAAGAGATCAAGATACCTTTAGCTCACTGCATTCAGTACTCTTTCATTATAGCTCACACTACATTTCGTATCTCTACACTTAATTTCACATCACAACACTCAACTCTATTCCACACACCATCTCGCATCAACTCACCTTGCATTTATACCAACCAAAACTTGAAAAGAATCTTCAAGTCGGCTACACACACCTTACACTTTACAAATTCAAAAGTAGGTCGATACTAAGCATTCCTGCAATGCATAGGAATGAAAGTGGACCAATAAAAAGCTTAATTTGGGACCCAAATCAACACTCACACACCACACTACACCTTCATCAATAACTAAAAATCTTCAAATGTAGTGTAAACACCAAGTCGGTCATTACCCATGCAAAAACCATTAAAATTTGAAGTACACGCTTCCTCAAATCCAAGGAAAACTTGAGAACCACACATCATGTTTCTAGATAATCTAGAATAATTCATAACCCACATGAGATCCAACAAATTCTTCACACCAACTCACACCTTTAGAATACACAAGCCCAATACACTCAAACTACACTACCAAATACTGTAGCTCTAAAAACCATCTTCCAGAGCATAAAACCTCATACCTACTTGAATGACGTAAGCTATCAACACCATAAAATCACCTTTAGAACCACAAGTCCTGAAGCACAATTGTAGAGAAACATAGAGAAAAAACATTTCTCACAGACACCTTTGTAAGCAAAATTGCAAATCCAGTCCACACACTAGGGTGAATATAACTTCTTTTGTACATCGATCCAAAAGTCCAAATTTTGGATATAAAAACTCTAAATGCCTCTAACAAACATATCCAAACCATACAAGTAGATCTTCAACCTAGAAGAAATGCGGAGAAAAATCAAAACACCTTTGCAACACCCTATTTCCTCTTTTTATCAATTTTCTCAATATCCTCAATAATTTTATCACTAGCACAACCATAACTAGAAGCTTATCAAAGCAACACCAAAGGTTGACACCAGGAACTTAACTGATGATAACATAATGCAACTAATCAAAGCAATAATCTCTCTCAACCACTACAAAATTGACACGAATGACACCACAAGCTTGTTGACATCAATGACAACACCTTCATACTTGCAACATAATTTTGGTGTTCCAATTTTCTCAACCAAAATCTTATGAAAATATATAGGTTAGCTACTTTAGATTATTGATTGCCTTAAGGGATTGGCCAATGAATAGAAGATGGATTTTTCAATTATCTCCTCTGCACTTCAGGCTCTACAAAACCTAGGAGGGTAATCCTACAATATTAATCAAGATTTTTTAAAAGTGATTAGGTGAATATATAATATCCATAATTATAAAGAATATTGTCTTAAACATATATGTTCTCTCTAATTTAGCCAAGAATTATAGATAATTCACATAGATGAGATAGATCCTTGAGCCTTTATGCATTCATCGCTTTGAGAACATGAGAAATAAGATTATGCAATCAATTATTGTAGAAAGGGAAATTCATTTTAAATTTGAAGTTAATCAAGAAACTGTAATTAGAAATTTCTTATAGATTTGACTAGTGCCTTAACCTAGGGCATGGAGTCAAGGGAACATAATAGAAAATATTTATAATAATATGGATTCTAACACTTCGGCATAATCATAATACATTACATTATTATTCCTCAAATCTCTGCTAATAATACAACTCCCTATAATACCTTAAGCATTCAAAATTTATAATAAAGCATATTTGATTTATTGCTTGAGTAAAAGATATAAAAGAAACATTCATACACAAGAAAAATTGCAAAGATGAGCAAAATAGATCCTTAATCAATTTTATTCATAAATGCTTAAGATAAGTACATGTAGGAGACAATATATTTGTAGAAATTGTCATTTTATTTGATATGTAAGTGCTGGTACTTTCATACAAAATTGTGAATCACATTTATGACCTATCTTATTAAGACCTATTTTTAGACATATACAAAATGTGCTCTGCTTACAAAACTTACAAGATCATTTGCAAAAAGGCCTTGAATTCCCTTTTATAGAAACAAGGGAGAAAACAAGCCTCAGGTTTTTTGACAAGTGTGACATATTCATTTGATAATTTTATCCCATTACAAAAGAAAGTACAAACTACCTCGTGAAGGAGTAGATATTGTTGACTAAAGAAAAAATTTATTGCATTGACAGTTTGTAAAAGATCCTAGTTGCCTCCAAAAAGTATTCGAAGAAGAAGATGGGGTACATATATTTAATATCCTCCTTCCTTACCTTCTTTACCTTTCAAAACCTGAGAAATGATGATTGTGCATAATAAGACAAATAGGTAGGTCCACTAGAAGACAAAAATCTTGTTGAAGCTAAAGAAGATGCTTGTTGATGTTGAATGGACTAAGAAAGGCCCAAAAGAATATTCCATCCCCAATTGTATAAAGAATGAAAGAATATTTTGAATTTCAATTCATGAAAAGAATTACATATCTAGAAAATTGTTATATTTATCATCCCAAGCTTGATAAATTATCTCTTTGAAGCCAATTGGAATGTAAGGAATTGATCCATGTTTCTTGCATATTTACCATGCCTGGATAATATGGATTTAGATTCCTTTTGGAACTCCTCCATGTATATATATATCAACCTTATTTTTGTCACAAATGAAAAAGGAAAGTGTTGGAGTAATGCCCTCAAATTGAGATTTCCATAACATATAAGCTTTTATTTCTTCATTATCCTTTGGATTTCAGGCATTACTCTGATATCACTATTATAGAACTCTACAATATTTGCCTTTGCCTTTTCTTCAAGTTGATCCATAAATCCTTGTAACTCCTCTCCTACTTTAGTCATCTTATATGCAGGTACAATTCCACCTAGTGCATTTGGCTCATGGTCTGATCCCTTACATATTCCTAGTAGTGAATTGGTCCTTGGGATCCATTTGTTGAACATGGGGTGGCCTTCTCTTTGTCACTAAAAATTCTCTTGATTTCCATCATCAGTTGGGAGTAGTCATTGTGGACACTCTCCACTTTCTTCAAAACTTTATTCATTATATGCCCCAACATATTTGAAACAACATTCAAATTATTCTCATGTTGGTGCTCCTGGAGATTCATCACAATCTACTTAAAAGTACTGATTTTCTCTTTGAGTTCTTCCTGTTGGAGTGAAAAGACACTAAGAGGGGGGGGGGGGTGAATTAGTGTTATTAACTTCTTTACCAAATTTAACTGAAGCTGAAATAAACCAGATATGCTCTCATTTATCAATGATGTAATTATTCATGTATTGTATGCAATCACCTAAATTGAATTGAGAATAGTGAAACATATCATTTTAAAGCAATAAAGCACTGAACCAAATGAATCACAGAAACTCAAATAGACACAAGATATGCTGAGTGGAAAACCCTCCTGGCGTAGAAAAACCACTCCTGAACCTGCTGTTTTTTTCAGGCTTTCATTTCAATAATTATTTTGACAATGCCTCATTGGCTGATTTCTGAGCACCGACTCAAGGAGCACCAACCCCTCTATTTAGAGACACCAATATTGAGGAGCACCAACACATTTTCTATTTTTCAATAAAACATACAATGATATAGAGGATCTCTTTGTTTCCCTGATTTCTGTCAAGTGCCTCTTGACATACAATGCATAGAATTCTCAAGAGTCAAGAATGACTCTTTAGAGTTTCATCCATTATCAAGCCTTGATACAGCTTGAGGAAAATCTAGTTACTGTCTCAATACAACTTCTCATCAAACTGTATTACAATGGTGTATTGTTTCTTTCATTTTCTCACACACTATTTCTCAATCTTTCATGATACAATTACAAAACAGTTAACACACTGTGTTTTCAAAATTTTCAGCATCAAAAGATAATTACCCCATTTCCACACTAAATAGAACTGCCCTTTTTACTTTTTAGGTTTATCAGAGATGATTAAGCCCTAATTTCTCTATTTTCAATAATTTATAGATTACATCATAATTTGCAACTTTTGGTTATAGCTGAAACTGTTTTTACCATATAAAGGGAGGAGGAGACCTTTTTCATTGTTTTCATCTTTGACAAGTTACTGTTTAGGTAATATAGAGTTCATTTTTGCAGAATATTTCCTCTAGGTATGACAAGAAAAAGTAGTATGTAAAAATAGAAGTGACAGAACCCTATCCTGTCGAGCAGCCTGCAAGGGCAGAGCTTGAGCAAATAGTATCAAGGCATGCATGAGCGCATGAATAATAACCACTAAAAAGAAACTGCATAAGAAGTAACTAAAAGTTTATTTTGAGCAAATGAAACCTCATAAAGAATGTAACCAAAGAGCAGTTACCCATGAACCTAGATGAAGCTGAGAGGATATTCCATGAACAATACCCATTATAGTAGCTGCAATTTATAAGTAACTGACACAATAATGCTTAATAAATGAAATCATTATTTTGTGAAACTGAAGCATTTAAGAACAATTACCAACGACTACAAGAGTGAAATTGAGAAGATTCTTTAGGCTTCACAAATACCCACTGCCCAAAAATGCCATTCCTTAAATCTGATATGGTAATGCTATTGAAAATGTGATTCTAGGCATGCAAAATTTATTATTATTTTGACTGAGAAAAGAATAAACCAGATCTTCAAATTTCATGCAGAAACAAACACTTATCCCTTATTAACCTTGACTGTAAGGGTAACGGTTCTGCAAAGATAAATAAATGAGTACTTGTGAAGACCATAAATGAATTTCCCATGAGAGATTTACCAGATCTATGAAGTGATTGAGCAGCTTGAGCTCTTTCCCCATTCGAGCTTCCATCCGATGGCAGGAGGCCGATAGGTGAAATGACCATTGTCATGGTCTTCCTATCTTCCTTATACGACTACAAAGATCAGAAACCCAGTAGATTTCTCAGTGAAACGACTGAGAGCAAAATACCTTGATGGCAGCTAGAGTAGGGTTCCAAACCCTTTGAGTGAAAGAAACAATGTTTTGACCTAAACTTCTAAACCAAGCAAACCGTAATCCTTTGTAAAGTATGATAGCATTTGGAGTCTGAAAGGACAGTGATAAAAAATTCATAATACTCTTTGAAATCCATGGGCAGTTCAAAGATAATCATGCCGACAAAAATCAATCTCATAATACCTTTTCAAATCCGGGGAAGATCAATGACTTGCATGCCGACAGGCATTATAACATTTGACTGATTTAGACAGTGTGAAAATATCGACCAAGAAAACCTTTGAAGAGTATTGATATGACCACATTACTCATCACATGCCGAATTCCCAATGAACAAAGTTCAGTCACATCCAATGTGACTTTAACATATTAACCAATGCCTTTACCTACTGTCGGCTTTTAAGCCTTGTAAACTTTCCAATATTAACCTGAATGCAATATAATATGCATTCCCATAGTGAGCTAAACACAACTTTCAATGCCAGGAGATATCAATTAAAAACAAAAACGATAGCCACCTCATTATAACCAATGCTATATAATGTGTCAAATAGTATCCAAACCCTTGTGAAGAGATAAAGACTGATTTCATGCAAAGTTCACAAAGCCTTACTCCCATGCCAATTACCATATACGAAATGAGAAGGAATGATCAAAGTGTATCTCAATTCCATAAACACAATAATGATCAAACCCCTATAATATGCCAAAAACTGAATACCGAGTGCTCAAAACATTAACAAATTATTCCTCATACCCATGCCATTGACTAAAAATAGAGAAATATACCTTTGACAAATATCAAGAACATATTTCAATTTCAAGATGCTTGTAACTGATCAAGCCATAATTAATCAACCTGTAGAAAAACTGAACATGCCGAACACATGTAATCAAGTGAAACACTGAAGCACAAATTATCAAATCAGAAACATGTCACCTGAACAATGGAACATAGAACCTGTAACCAAAATTCCTCAACTGAGATCTGCACATGGAGTTAAGTTATCAGTACCAACATATATAGTAACAACAATGAAGTAAATATGCCAATCAAGATAGCAAATCAACTGAGTGAGTAACCATCAAGATTCCAGAGTATCATATATTGTCATCAAGTACAAATTTTCACAAGAGAGATTCAACAAACTCCCCCTTTGTCCTTGATGGAAAAAAACTAAGCCACCAAGCCAAGATGAAGTACAAGAACCAAATGCTCATAATTCTCCTCCTTTTTGTCACAAGGATAAAGGGAAGTCAACATAGATAAAGCAAAAACAACTGCGAAAGTTCAACAAACTGCAGAAGTAACCTTTGAGCAGCAAAGTATGAGCTGTAGGAAGAGCTAACCAACTCCCCCTATCATTGAGATAGACTGATTAAGATAACAGAGATTGAGAGACAACTCCCAATCTAGACCAAAGTCTTTCAAAAATATCTTTAGCCAACGGTTTTGTAAAAAAATTAGCAACTTGTGCTTGTGTAGGAACATATTGCACAGATACCTTGTTAGCCAACACCTTTTCATGAAGAAAATTAAACTTTATAGCTATGTGTTTAGTTCGAGAGTGCATAATAGGATCTTTTGAAATATTGATTGCACTAGTATTATCACATAGAATAGTAATAGGTTTTGGAATTTCAATACCCATGTCTGTGACATCCAAATTACTTGAGTGCAGCAAGAAGTGGCAACTATATATTCTGCTTTAGCAGTAGAGAGTAAAACAGATTCTTGTTTTTTGCTATGCCAGGCCACTAAACGATCACCAAGAAAGAAAGCAACACCACTGGTGCTTTTCCTATCATCTAGACAACCTACCCAGTCAGAATTAGTATATGCCACTAAAGAGAAATCATTGCTTATGGGATACCATAGCCCATAATCAATTGTGCCTTGTACATATTTAAGAATTCTTCCAATAGCATTGATGTGGGATTCCTTAGGAGATGCCTGAAATTGAGCAACCATGCAAACAACTTGCATTATGTCAGGTCTTGAGGCTGTTAGATATAATAGGCTTCCTATCATTGACCTATAGTCAGCTGGGTTGACAACAAGAGAGTCATCAACCTTGCTAAGTTTACAGCCTATAGCCATTGGAGTGATAACAGGATGACTTTCATCCATTTGAAACCTTTTTAACATTTCTTTTGTATATCTTGCTTGAGATAAAAAGACGCCAAATTCAAGTTGTGAAATATGAAGACCTAAGAAGAATGGCAGTTCTCCCAACATAGACATTTCAAATTCAGATTCCATGATTTGTGAGAATTTTTGACTCAAGGCAATTTTGTTGCAACCAAAAATGGTGTCATCAACATAAATTTCAACAACAAGAATATCAGACCCTTCAATTTTAACATACAGATTGTTGTCTACTCCTCCTCTAATGAAACCTTTTGACAGTAAGTGACTGTCCAATCTGGAGTACCAAGCTCTAGGAGCTTGTTTTAGGCCATATAGAGCCTTTTTCAGCCTGTAGACATGATTGGGTTTGTTTTTACAAGTAAACCCTCAAGCTGTTCTATGTAAACTTCTTCATCCAAATACCCATTCAAAAAGGCATTTTTAACATCCATTTGATATATAGTAAAGTTCTTGAAAACAAAATATGCCAAGAAAATTCTAATTGATTCAAGTCTAGCTACTGGTGCAAAGGTTTCACCGAAGTCAATACCTTCTTGCTGAGCATATCCTTTGCAGACATAACTAGCCTTGTTGTGAACAACATGACCAGTTTCATCATGTTTGTTTCTAAAAATCCATTTACCACCTATGACATTTTTGTCATCTGGTCTTGGTACAAGCTCCCAAGTCTTGTTTTTCTCAATTTGATTGATTTCATCCTACATTGCATTAAGCCAACATTCATTAGTTAGAGATTCATCAAAGTTTTTGGGCTCAAACTGAGTGATTAAACAAAAAGCAGTGAGCTCATCTATGTGAGATTTTTCATCATAGTTAAGTATTCTTTTCCTTGTTTGAACTCCTGCATATTTTATCTCCTATAATCAGATCTTTAGGATGATTCTTAGCAAGAGATTTTGAAGGATTTTTAGTTACACATTTCTCAGAGTTGGTTTCAGCATCTCCAGATTTTGCTTTAACTAGTTTAGGACTTGCTGATTTTGTTTCAGGCTTTGCAGTTTCAAAGCCTTCAGAAATTATATCAAGTTCAAATTCTTCCTCTTCATCATCCTACATAGGTTCAACATCTAAAAGCATATTTTCATCAAATTTGACATTTACAGATTCAACAATCTTATTTAGTCTATTGTTAAAGTATTTAAAATCTTTGCTGTGAGTAGAGTATCCTAAGAAGATACCTTCATCTGTGTTATATTGAAAACTGCCTAAGTTATCATCATCTCTCTTGATAAAACGTTTGCAGCCAAATATTTTGAAATATTTAATTGAGGAAAATTTACCATACCACAGTTCATATGGAGTGAAATTTGATTTCACTCTGATCTGGACCAAAATGTAGACTGTTGTATGAAAAAATTCTTTCCAGTACATGTTTGGAAGATTTGCTTCATTCAACATAGTTCTTGCCATCTCTTTTACAGTCCTGTTCTTTCTCTCAACTACCCCGTTCTGTTGGGGTGTTCTGGCAACAACATACTATCTTTTTATGCCATGTTTGTCATAGTAGTCTATGAATTCTTGTGAGGTGAATTCACCACCTTTTTCAGATCTTAAACATTTTAATTTTAAATCTGACTCTCTTTCTACCATTTTTCTAAAAACTTTAAAATGTTCAAAAGCTTATGATTTATTATTGAGAAAGGTAACCCATACCATAAGAGAGTAGTCATAAAAAAATAACATGAAATATTTCTCACCATTGATAGATCTAGTCCTTGTAGGACCACATAAGTCAATATGAACAATTTGTAGAGGTTTAGTAGAGGAATGTTCCTTGGATTTAAAGCTTACCTTAGTTTGCTTTCCTTTGAGACATTCTTTTCATACTGCATTATCATGATTTTTCAAAATAGGCAGACCTCTTACATTCTGATTTTTACTAATTCTAACCATATTGTCAAAATTAATATGACCTAGTCTCTTGTGCCACAACCAACTTTCTTCAACATGAATCATTAAGCACATACCTTGATTGTTTTCGTTTCAAGAAGTGTCAAGTAAATTGTAGACATTTCCCTTAGTCCTTCTTCCAGTAGCAATAGCTTTTCCAATCTTGCTTTTGATTTCACACCCCTGTGAAGTGAACATGACTTGATAGCCACTGTCACTGATTTGATTGACACTCAGAAGGTTATGTTTTAATCCTTCTACATAATATACATTGTAAATAGGAGTGTCTTCATTTAGAAAAAGAGAACCTCTACCTTTGATTTGAATTCCAGAGTTGTCTCCAAAATTTACATATCCACCTACATAATCTTCCAGATTAGTAAATTTTTCTTTGTCACCTATCATGTGGTTTGAACAACCACTGTCCAGGAACCATAAGTCCTTTTTCTTTGAGTTGAAGGCATTTTGAACTAACATAGTATGTTCTATGTTGTTGACAGCTTTGGGTTTCCAAACCTTGATTGTTTTCAGCTGTTTATTCTGCTGATCAATATTACATTGCTTAGCAGAATGACCCAAAGACTTGCATGTGAAACATCTAATCTATCTTGCAAAGCCATGATTCTGCCTAAAACCAAATCTAGGTGTTCTAGAATTCATAAATTTGCAAGAGTTCACCTTGTGACCAAATTTATTGCAAAAGTAACAATACCCATAAAAGAACGGGTAGGAATTATAAGCCATTCTATTTCTCCTAAAAGAATGGACATGATCCTTATCAAAATCAGGATGTTTGAGTTTAGGACTTTTGTTTCCAGCAACAACATTATTCTTTGCACTGTCATTTGAAAATTCCCCTTTCACAAAACCAATACCAGTTTTGTCCTTGTTTAATTTCTGTTTACTGAGCATGTCATTCAGTTTAAGTGTGCTCTCATATTTCTCAATAGTCTTTCTGAGATCTACAATCTCATGTCCAAGTTTTTGAATTTCTTGATCTTTAAAGCTTATGCCAATATGAAGATAATCTTCAACTCTCTTGGATTCTTCAAGTTGAGTTTTTAATGAGATTATCTCAAGATTTATGAGTTGCTCCTGTGAACTATCTTGAGTAGTATTATGTTCTTGAGCACACATCTATTTTTTAAGTTTCCTCAGCTCTTTTAGAGCATATTTCAGTTCTCCTTCATAATCCACTTTGCCATCTTCAACATCATTGCTATTAGTTTCATCATACTGAATGATTTCAGCCATGAATAGATTTTCATCCTCTTCATCTAAAGAATCTTTAGATTTAGAGTTTGTTTCATTTTTGCTGAATAGGCTTTTCTTCTTTTTGAAATTGAATTTTTGTTTGGGTCTATAGGCCTTTTTCTTGGCCAGTTTTTCAGATTTTTCATTATCACTATTTGTGTCACCATAGGGGCACTTTGCAGCAAAGTGGCCTATTTTTCCACAGTTAAAGCATTTGAAAGGAAGTTTTCCCTTATACTTTCTAGAACCCTTTTTGAGTTTCCTCACAAAGTGGGATTCTTTAGAATCAAAAAATTCTGATTCAGTGAGCTCTTCCTTTTCTTTCCTTTCAGTATTAAATGCTGTTTCTTTTGTAGAGGTGTTGTTTCTACTAATCCTCATTTCATAGGCAGTCAAAGTGCCTTGTAGGTTGTCAAGGGTAAGTTGGGTAAAGTGTTTCTTCTCTTCTAGAGTAGCTACCTTAGCTTCAAGTTTTGTTGGTAAGGTTCTGATGACCTTGGTTACAACATCAAATTCCTTGACTTCTTCTCCTAGACCCTTCATAGCATTGACTATTTCATCAACTCTCAAAAAATAGTCAACAACTTTTTCATCGTCCCTCATTTTTAAATCTTCAAACTAGTGTTTTAAAGTGAGGACTTTAGACTGTGTTACCTTTTCATTTCCTTGATAGATAGTTTCAACTTTAGTCCAGATTTCCCTAGCAGAACTACAGTGCATGACTTTGATGAAGACATCTTTAGTCAGAGCACACAGAAGAGCATGTTTTTCTCTTGCATTGGTTTCATATCTTTTCTTTTCATCAGAAGTCATAGGCAAAGTAGCTGGTACAATGTACCCAGACAATACTATGCTCCAGACATCAAGGTCAATAGAAGTTAAATAAGTCTCCATTCTGATTTTCCAGAATACATAATTAGTTCCATCAAATAATGGAGCTCTAGTCATGGAAGTACCTTCATGAGATTTAGTCATTTTGAATAGACTCCATGTCCAGAATCAATCCTAGGTTGGAAAGACCTATCAGAGGACCCTAGGCTCTGATACCAATTGTTGGAGTGAAAAGACACTGAGAAGGGGGGGGGGAGTGAATTAGTGTTATTAAATTCTTTACCAAATTTAACTGAAGCTGAAATAAACTAGATATGCTCTCATTTATCAATGATAGAATTATTCATGTATTGTATGCAATCACATAAACTGAATTGAGAATAGTGAAACATATCATTTTAATGAAATAAAGCACTATACCAAATGAATCACATAAACTCAAATAGACACAAGATATGCTGAGTGGAAAACCCTCTCGGGGTAGAAAAACCACTCCTGAACCTGCTGCCTTTTTCAGGCTTCCATTTCAATAATTATTTTGACAATGCCTCATTGGTTGATTTCTGAGCACCGACTCAAGGAGAACCAACCCCTCTGTTTAGAGACACCAATATCAAGGAGCACCAATCCATTTTTTGTTTTTCAATAAAACATACAATGATACAAAGGATCTCTTTGTTTCCCTGATTTCTGTCAAGTGCCTCTTGACATACAATGCATAGAATTCTCAAGAGTCAAGAATGACTCTTTAGAGTTCCATCCATTATCAAGCCTTGATACAACTTGAGGAAAATCTAGTTAAAGTCTCAATACAACTTCTCATCAAACTATATTACAGTGGTGTGTTGTTTCTTTCATTTTCTCACACACTATTTTTCAATCTTTCATGATACAATTGCAAAACAGTTAACCCACTGTGTTTTTCAAAATTTCAGCATCAAAAGATAATTACCCCATTTCCACACTAAATAGAACTGCCCTTTTTAATTTTTAGGTTTATTAGAGATGATTAAGCCCCAATCTCCCTGTTTTCAACAATTTATAGATTACATCATAATTTGCAACTTTCGGTTATAGCTGAAACTGTTTTTAGCAGATAAAGGGAGGAGGAGACCTTTTTCATTGTTTTCATCTTTGGCAAGTTACTGTTTAGGTAATACAGAGTTCATTTTTGTAGAATCTTTCCTCTAGGTATGACAAGAAAAAGTAGTATGTAAAAATAGAAGTGACAGAACCCTATCCCATCGAGCAGCTTGCAAGGGCAGAGCTTGACCAAATAGTATCAAGACATGCATGAGCGCATGAATAATAACCACTGAAAAGAAACTGCATAAGAAGTAACTGAAAGTTTATTTTGAGCAAATGAAACCTCATAAAGAATGTAACCAAGGAGCAGTTACCCATGAACCTAGATGAAGCTGAGAGGATATTCCATGAGCAATACCCATTATAGTAGCTACAATTTATAAGTAACTGACACAATAATGCTTAATAAACAAAATCATTATGTTGTGAAACTGAAGCATTTAAGAACAATTAACAATGAATCCAAGAGTGAAACTGAGAAGATTCTTTAGGCTTCACAAATACCCACTACCCAAAAATGCCATTCCTTAAATCTGATATGGTAACACTATTGAAAATGTGATTCTAGGCATGCGAAATTTATTATAATTCTGATTGAGAAAAGAATAAACCAGATCTTCAAATTTCATGTAGAAACAAACACTTATCCCTTATTAACCTTGACTGTAAGGGTAACGGTTCTACAAAGATAAATAAATGAGTACTTGTGAAGACCATAAATGAATTTCCCATGAGAGATTTACCAGATCTACGAAGTGATTGAGCAGCTCGAGCTCTTTCCCCATTCGAGCTTCCATCCGATGGCAGGAGGCCAACAGGTGAAATGACCATTTTCATGGTCTTCCTATCTTCCTTATACGCTGAAAAATATCAGAAACCCAGTAGATTTCTCAGTGAAACGACAGAGAGAAAAATACCTTGATGGCAGCTAGAGTAGGGTTCCAAACCCTCGAGTGAAAGAAATAATGTTTTGACCTAAACTTCCAAACCAAGCAAACCGTAATCCTTTGCAAAGTATGATAGAATTTGGAGTCTGAAAGGACAGTGATAAAAAAAACTCATAATACTCTTTGAAATCCGTGGGCAGTTCAAAGATAATCATGCCGATAAAAATCAATCTCATAATACCTTTTCAAATCCGGGGAAGATAAATGACTTGCATGCCGACATACATTATAACATTTGACTGATTTAGACAGTGTGAAAATATTGACCAAGAAAACCTTTGAAGAGTATTGCTATGACCACATTACTCATCACATGTCGAATTCCCAATGAACAAGGTTTAGTCACATCCAATGTGACTTTAACATATTAACCGATGCCTTTACCTGCTGTCAGCTTTTAAGCCTTGTAAACTTGCCAATATTAACCCGAATGCAATATAATATGCATTCCCATAGTGAGCCAAACACAACTTTCAATGCCAAGAGATATCAATTAAAAACAAAAATGATAGCCATCTCATTATAACCAATGCTATATAATGTGTCAAATATTATCCAAAACCTTGTGAAGAGATAAAGACTGATTTTATGCAAAGTTCACAAAGCCATACTCCCATGCCAATTACCATATATGAAATGAGAAGGAATGATCAAAGTGTATCTCAAATCCATAAACACAATAATGATCAAACCCCTATAATATGCCAAAAATTGAATACCGAGTGCTCAAAACATTAACAAATTATTCCTCATACCCATGCCACTAACTGAAAATAGAGAAATATACCTTTGACGAATATCAAGAACATATTTCAATTTCAAGATGCTTGTAACTGATCAAGCCATAATTAATGAACCTGTAGAAAAAATGAACATTCCAAACACATGTAATCAAGTGAAACACTGAAGCACAAATTATCAAATCAAAAACATGTCACCTGAACAATGGAACATAGAACCTGTAACCAGAATGCCTCAACTGAGATCTGCACATGGAGTTAAGTTGTCAGTACCATATATTGTCATCAAGGACAAATTTGCACAAGAGAGATTCAACACTTCCTTCTCCCTTTCCTCATCTGATTTGGGTGGTGGAGTTGAAGAAGAACTAGTGACCATGGTACATGTTCAGACTACAAGTGTTGTTGATGGAGGGGGTATAGCTGCCACCTGTAGCTGTATTTGCATTTCCAACATTCTCAACCTATTATACTCATGTGTCAATTCCAAATGCTCTTGCAACAATATGCCATACTTTTCCTAGATTGATTCTATAGTTTCCCTATTGAATCTGGTAACATCATCTGTCAATGTGGATGCCTCTACTATATATGTATAAGATACTCTTTTTACAATAAAACATCCCTATAATAAGGGAAACTAAATAGGATTAATGAATAGCATAACAATAGCAACAACCATGAATTGCCTAGATTATGCTAAAGATACCAAATCAATAATGAAGTGCATATGCTATAAAGGAACCCAATAAATCAAAAATTGTATCATGTAACTCCCATGCTTGCTTGACTCATCTTCATTATTCTTCTTCACTTCGCTTAAATCGCTTCAATTGCCCTCAGATCGTGTGTATGCAATATTCACTTGTATGTATTTTGATAATAAAACTTCAAAGATTGTGGTTACCAAAAATAGAATTGAAAAGCTTCTTTTATAGAAGTCTCATAGATTCGACAATTGAGATTGATTTGCGTTTGATTGTTCAAATCACGTGTGAGGACTTGATCACATGCTTTGATTGAATAGTTAAGTGATTTGATCAATTAATTTCAAGAGGTGTAACTAAGCAAGTGAGTCACAAGGAGGTGACATATCAAATTTAGTGAGTGAACTGAAAGAGAGTATTAGTCAGAAAGAGGTGACCGATCAATTCGGTGAGTGAATTTAGAGAGAGAATTATGCATGAGGTATTTACTTGAAGATGTAGGATACATTTGCTCAAATAAAAGAATTAATTATTAAATGAATTCCTTTCTTTAGTGGAGAAAGTGTGTGCACGTGATTAAATAGTTGAGTGAACTATTTGATTTATGAAAGCGCTTTAGATGAGAGGATAGAATTATTTAATTAAACAAATAATGATCTATTTAATTAAATGTAGGAGAATATAATTTAATTTGAATGACTTAATTAAATAAATTTATAAAAAACTTATAAAAAACTTATTTAATTAATTAGAGGAATAGATTAGATTAATTAGATGGTGTGTAATTAAATAAATTTATGAAACTTATTTAATTAGCCAAAATAAGAATAATGAAGTTAATTAAATGGTGTGTAATTAAATAAATTTAGGAAACTTATTTAATTAACTAAAAGGAAGATATTAGAATTAAATAATGTAATTAAATTAATTAATGTAACTTATTTAATTAATCAAAGAAATAGATTAGAATTAATTAGCAACGTAATTAAGATAAATTAATGTAATTTACTTAATTAATCAATTTCAGAAGAATAATAAAATGAATTAATTAAATGGTTAAGATTATATAATTAATTAGAGGAATTTGAATGTTAAGTTATAATTAAATGAATAAGATCATTTAATCATCTTGCGGGTATCTTGAATTGATGATGAAAAATGCAGTCGCAGGCCTAAGCCATTTTTCCGTGTCTATAGTTTGCCCCTCTTTGACATAATGTCATTTCAATGTTTGTGTCAAAGAATTATAAATAATATGCCCTAGTCATGCCTCGATATGAAATAGGTAAAGGTATGCCCCCTCGGGAAAATTGATGAATTTTTGAAAAAATTGGAAATTGTCCCGATTAGGTAATTGGATAGCCAAAAGTTCATTGGTGGTGAAAGAAATCAATTTCAAAAAGTTTTAAGACATGAAATGGTCATTGGAAATGTCAAAATACTTCATCCAGTACATTAGGGTTCCAAGAAAACCCTAAAAAAGCCCTAGGTATAAATAGAAATCGGGTAGAAGGGAATTCATTTTGCACCCTTGAAGATATAAAACTTGTGATTTTTCTCTAGAGCTCATTGCAAAAATGTCTCCTGTTTGGTGCAGGAGCACCTACAACTATGATGCATAATTTGATATGGTAATAAGGTTACAAGGTGAATTTTGGGTGAGTCTAGGTGTGTTTAGTGGTGTTAAAGTTTTGATCATGTTTAATAAGGTCTAAAAAGACCATTTTCCATGTATTTGGGTTTTTGGAGTTGAATAGGTCAAAAAATTGCAAAAAAGATATAATGTCAAGTCATGAAAATTGTCAAAATTGCAACTTAGGGAATATGAAGAGTCAAGTATTTCAAAAGTCAGTTATGTATGTTTGAGGAGGTAGTTTTGATTTGAAAATTGTATAAGAAGCCTCTCCAAGGCTTGGACAAGGTTGTTGATCATGTTTTGAAGAAATTTCATCAAATTACAATGCATGAAACTACATTTTTTTGTGTTTCTTGAGTTTCATTGCCATTGTATAGACCCGTACATGTCTGTAATGATCTGAAGACTCTTGTGCTTGGAGGTATATGTATGTTCTTTCAATTATATTTGATTTTAGGGTCTAATTCAATAAATAGAGAGAGATTTCACCATTTTACAGTGACTGTCCTGTGACATAGATTTAAGGGTTTTGAAAGGAATTAAATAATGAATTAGTCAATCCACTTACTATCCTGATCTATTACTCAGTGGATTGAATTATATGATGGTAGGATAGGTGTTAAAATGTTTTAGGAATAAAGGAAAGAAAGTTGTTTGGTTTGGAATGATACCCTAGTGTCAAATAATGCATTTTCTCCTGTGAAATGAAGGTGCCAAGAGGGTGTCTTGTTGAAAAAGTGAAGGGAATAGTCTTGTGATGGATTTTTGACCATGTACAGGGTATATTAAAGGTGTTTTATGTTCTTGTTTGGTCTAAGAAGCCTGAGTTATATGATTTTCATTAAAACCCTTGGTATTTGCATTATGAATGAGGGTTTGTGAGGCCAGTGGTATGGAAACCTTGGAGGGGCAAACAAATTGGATATTTTGATGTTTTAACACATGAATAAAGTCTGTTTGATGTGTTTGAGTGAGGGGCAGGTGTTGGTGAAGGACGTCCTTTGTTAATTTGGGCTAATTTAGTAGCCTTTTGGCAAAACAGTCTATTGAATCTGAATGATGGTGTAAAGAAACTTGGTGTGATCTTTTGCGATTTTTGATTTGGGATCTATGTTAAAGCTTAATTGATTTTTTTCAGGCCTTGGTACAACCTTCTTCAAAAGATTTCACTAAAAATAGTGTTTGAGGCCTAGAATCCTTTAAGGAGTGTTTGGTGATAAGTTGAATTTGTGTAAGCATCTTAATCTTGTTAGATGCCTCTTATGACCATGTGAAAGATCTTAATATCTTGATGTAGTTGGGAGCCACCTAATTTGCATCAAAGTGGTATCAGAGCGAAGGTACCGAATTCTTGTGGAAGAAAGTTGAAGATTGTGAGAGAAAGCTTGGAAGGTGAAGAAGCAAGATTGAGAAGATGCCTCCAAAAACAAAGAATACAACAAAAGAGATGAATGATTTGAGGAATTGGTATATTAAAGAGATCAAAGAATTGAAAGAGATATTGGAAGCCTTAGAAACCAATAAGAGAAGAGAAGCAGTTGAAAGCAGCGAATCAAAGGAAGAAGATGATGAATATTTTGAAGATGTTGAAGAAGAACTTGATCTAGAAGATCAGAGAATGGCCAAGTTGATAAAGGCAATAAAAGGTGACAAATACAAGGTAAAAATAGATGTGAAAAAGTTTGGTGGTAATTTGAATGAAGAGGAATTGTTAGATTGGATAACTTCTTTGGATAACTATTTTGAATGTGAAGAGATTCTTGAAGAACAAGGAGTGAAGATTACCAAAACAAAGCTTAAGGGTCATGCACTTGTATGGTGGGACTATCTACAGTCAGAGAGAAGGAAGTAAGGCAAGTCTAAGATTGTAGATTGGGACAAGATGGTATCTAAACTAAAAGGTAAGTTTCTCCCTTCAGATTAACAAATTCAAATGTTTAAGAAGTTGCAAAGTTTAAGGCAAAAGGAAATGGATGTAAAGGACTACACTAAAGAATTTTATAGATTGAGGATGAAATCTAATCACAATGAAAATGAAGATGAGAAAATTTCTAGGTACTTGGGTGGCTTAAGAATGAATCTACATGATGAGTTGGATTTGACTAGTCCTAGAAATGTAGATGAATGTTATAAAATGGTATTGAAGGCTGAAGTGAAGGTAATGGGAAGACAAGAGAAAGCAGTTAGAGGAAGAGGTGGTACTAGTGCAAGAGGAAGAGTAATTTCTGCACAAAAGCAACTAAGTGAAAAACAAGAAGGAGAAAATAAAGGTAAGGAACAAGGTATTGATGTTAGAGGTGGTTTTAGAGGTAGAGGAAGTTTTAGTGGTGGAAGATGTTCTAATGATTTTGCAGGGAGATGTTACACATGCAATGAATTTGGTCATCCATCTTGGAAATGTCCTGAAAGAGTTGGTAGTTCATCAAGTGGTGAAAAGAGAATTGATAGGAGAGCACAATTGGTTCAAGAGGAGGACTGTGAAAGCAATCATTCTACAAGTAAGAGGGCTGATCTTGAAATAGGGGAAATATTGATGATGAGGAAGATAATATTGAAGGCAAAAAAAGAGGTGGAGCCATTGCAAAGGAAGAGCCTTTTCAAAACTAATTGTAAGTGTGGAAACAAGGTATGTAGAGTTGTGATTGATTCTGGTTCAATAGAGAACATGGTGTCTATTGAGATGGTGAATAAGTTAAACTTGAAAAGAATTCCTCATGAATTTCCTTATAAAGTGTCATGTCTAAGTGATGGCCAGTCCTTGTTGGTGAATGAGAAGGTAGTAGTTGATTTCTAGATTGGAGGCTACAAAGACAGTGTGGTTTGTGATATTCTTCCAATGGATTGTTGTCACATACTTCTAGGTAGACCTTAGCAGTATGATAGGAGAGCTTTGTATGATGGTAGGGAAAATACCTACACCATAGTGAAATATGATTGTTATTTTGTGTTAAGTCCACTTGTAGAAGATTTCAAGGGTAAGGCAAAGGTCATTATGTGTGGAAGGAAAGAACCTATACATATTGTGAAGGAAAACAAATATTCTGATGTTGTAAACTGTCCTAAGATTATAAATGTAGGGACAACAAGTATGAAGGCAAAAATAGGGTTGAGCCAAGGTTTGACAGTGAATAAGCAAGAGAATGTTGTGGTGGGGACCATTGAGTGTCCTATGGCTATGAATAAAGTTGAGAGACAAGTAACATTTTTAGGTACAGAAGCACAAAAGTTTGACAAGACAGTGACAAGGAATGTTGATAAGACAATGAGGCAAGGACAAGAAAAATAGGGAATTTGCAAGCAAGGAATTGACTTAGGGAAGAGGAAAGTGTATGAGACTACTAATTATTCTTTGTGTGAAAGGAAAGACGTAGGGAAACAAGCAAGTTTTGGTCAAGGTATGGAAATGGGGCAAACATCAAGTCTTAATCTAAAACCACAATCATTTTCAAATATACACACAGTCACAAATGTAGGGCAGTATGGACCACAAGGCATGGAGAAATGAAAATGGCTTATGAACTAGTGGTATCTCAATGAAGCTTGGGAAAGGTGGTGTCAGCCTAAACTCATGAGGCATGAGTTTTTTCCAGTGGGGTTGTATGGTGCAGGAGCACCTACAACCATGATGCACAATTTGATATGGTAATAAGGTTACAAGGTGAATTTTGAGTGAGTCTAGGTGTGTTTATGGGTGTTAAAGTTTTGATAATGTTTAATAAGGTCTAAAAAGACCATTTTCCATGTATTTGGGTGTTTGGAGTTTAATAGATCAAAAAATTGCAAAAAAGATATAATGTTGTCATGAAAATGGTCAAAATTGCAACTTAGGGAATATGAAGAGTCAAGTATTTCAAAAGTCAATTATGTATGTTTGAGGAGGTATTTTTTATTTGAAAATTGTATAAGAAGCCTCTCCAAGGCTTGGACAAGGTTGTTGATCATGTTTTGAAGAAATTTCATCAAATTACAATGCCTGAAACTACATTTTTCTTTGTTTTCTGAGTTTCATTGCCACTTTACGGACCCGTACAGGTCTGTAATGATCTGAAGACTCTTTTGATTGGAGGTATATATATCTTATTTCAATTGTATTTGATTTTAGGGTCTAATTTAGTAAATAGGGAGAGAATTCACCATTTTACAGTGACTGCCCTATTACACAGATTTAAGGGTTTTGAAAGGAATTAAATAATGAATTAGTCAATCCACTTAATGTCTTGATCTGTTACTTGGTGGATTGACTTATATGATGGTAGGATAGGTGTTAAAATGTTTTAGGAATAAAGGAAAGCAATTTGTTTGGTCTAGAATGATACCCTAGGGTCAAATAATGCATTTTCTCATGTGAAATGAAGGTGCCAAGAGGGTGTCTTGTTGAAAAAGTGAAGGAACTGGTCCTGTGATAGATTTGTGACCATTTGTAGGGTATATTAAAGGTGTTTGATGTTATTTTTTGGTCTGAGAAGCCCGAGTTATATGATTTTCATTAAAACCCTTGGTATTTGCATTGTGAATGAGGGTTTGTGAGGTTAGTGGTATGGAAACCTTGGAGGGGAAATTTTTTTGGATATTTTGATGTTTTAACACATGAATAAAGACTGTTTGATTTATTTGAGTGAGGGGAAGGTGTTGGTGAAGGACTTCCTTTGTTAATTTGGGCTAATTTAGTAGCCTTTTGACAAAATAGTCTATTGAATTTGAATGATGGTGTAAAGAAACTTGGTGTGATCTTTTGGGATTTTATTTTGGGATTTGTGTTAAAGCTTAATTGATGTTTGCCATGCCTTGGTATGGCCTTCTTCAAAATATTTCACTAAAAAGAGTGTTTGATGCCTAGAAGCCTTTAGGGAGTGTTTGGTGATAAGTTGAATTCGTGTAAGCATCTTAATCTTATTAGATGCCTCTTATGACCATGTGAAAGATCTTAATCTATTGATGTAGTTGGGAACCACCTAGTATGCATCACTACTCCACATTGAGCATCACAGATATTGGATCAAGACCTTTCGATGGCTAGCCGACGCAGGAGAGCCGATATGTACCCCTAATCCATTTCTTTTGAAAATTTCATTTTCACGCATTTCTAGGTATTTAAAGTTTATTTTTCAGATGCATCACTTCATGTGCACCACAAATGCATTTGTATGTGACACATCTATCTACGATACGACACATTTGTGGAAACAAGTGGGGGCTCATTTTTTGTTTTCTATTAATCAATGCATCTATAGGCCTATGAACCACATTTGATTTCTTCAGTCATATATGATAGACAAAATGACACATTTGCTATTTTGGTTCACATTTGAATATTTTTTGATGCATTTGTATTTATGAGTTGCATCTGCTAGATTGTATGATACATGTGTTTTTCCTGACACATTTGCATTATGCACCACATTTGTGGAATAAAATGACACATCTAGCTGTCAATTTTTTTAAGCTTGTGAAGTGTAAAATTTTCTTCATCTTTTGAATGATGTGTGTTTATTATCCTTGTGTTTCTAACATAAGTTATCTTGTTGTGCATTTGTAGGTTGTTTTGGATCTGATATACACTTGGGAGTCTAGACCAACTACCTACAAATTGCGAGATCAGTTGACCAGTGCAGAGCAACTTTTGATACGGTGTCTTGAACTTCATCATGTTACAACTATGCACAACATTCAGGAAAACCGAGGGATGCTTACTACACTTGCTGATCGATGGCACTCTAAGACTTCATCTTTCCATTTTCCCACAGGAGAGGTGACAGTTACATTAGAGGATGTGTACAAGATACTTAGATTGCTGATCAGTGGAGAGAGGGTGTGTCATGATACACAAAGGGGTTACAATGAGATCAATTTACTTTGTGTATGAGGATATCATATAGTTGGGTATTGAGCACAATGAGGTTAGATGGCATGTTCTTGTAGATAGATATGAGAGGATTTATTGTTTGTTGTGTACTCTAATTGTTGGGATTATTCTACTAGGCTGTCGAGGGCATGGGTTTCCTATGGGTTGGGATGTTGGAGAGGTAGGTTGTATATGCATGGGGTCGCTATCTTTTGGAAATGTTGTATTTCCATCTACATGACATAGCTTACAGGGGGGAATAGTCCATGAGCTGTGGGACTACCTTATTGATGATCTGGGTGTATGGGCACATCACTATTTTTTATCCACCAGTCATTCATTAGCTAGATGATTGATCACCATATGTGTTTAGATATGTTTGGACTATTACTCAATCATATGTTGGAGATACTGGATACTGGAGGCATGCGATTGACACTCTTGTATAGTTTATTTGGAGACCCTACATGGACTGTGCATAGGGGAGGGATGAGGATCGACACTTGCCTTTTTGTCGACATACACAATATTTGATTGGGAGGACTATTGCTAGTGTTCATATAATTGAGAGACACCTACCAAATAGAGTGATTTTGTAGTTTAGTGAGGTTCAAGATGTGTCATAGGGCCGAGCTGAGTTTGCCCCATCTTTGAGGGAGGTTCCTCTATGGGGTCCTATGATTCTTGTAGCGACATCACAGGTAGATATAGATGCATTACAACCAATATAGTGGGGATGGAGGGGTGGAGCTGTGGATGTTGGGATGAAAAGAACGTATGATGCCTAGTGGGCACAACATAGGCCTGTGCCATATACAGATCCAAATCAGCCAACGCTTGTAGAGCACCGAGGTACTGGCCCATGGGGTCGACATGGTGGTAGAGGGGGTGGTTTAGGTAGTAGAGGTGGAGGAGATGATGGGAGAGGAGGAGGAGGAGGGGGGAGGGGTGGTTGATGAGGTTGATGATGTGGTAGAGGCCAGGATAGAGCACTGTCACCCATTCATGAGGTTGAGGAGGAGGGAGAGGAGGAGGTTGTTGGTGAGGAGGCAATCAAAGAGGAGGTGGTTAGTGAGGAGGCCATTGTTGGAGAGGAGAACATTGGTGGAGAGGAGGAGGCCATTGGTAGAGATGAGGAGGTCATGAGGGATTCCCTAGAGTTATTACAGGTAGGGTATGAGGATGTAGAGGACTATCCAGAGGAGGATATGACAGATGAGGATAGAGAGCTTCAGGATCAAATTGTGGAGGCATGAGATGGAGATGAGGGGGAGAGACCCATGCATGAGGAAGGTCCTATAGATTAGGGGGTGGCTGATTTATGGGCCAGAGTAGCGCCTCTCGAGGATAAAATGAGGGTTGTGACATTAGAGAGAGATGAGATGCGACTGGAGAGAGATAGTGTGTATCAAGAGAGAGATCAGGCGGTAGCCCAGAGGTAGGAGACCGAGCAGAGATTCTCAGAGTTCAACACTCTTTGTAGTGGACCGATTGTAGATATGGCTCGGGAGTTAGTGAGAGATGGGGAGCAGGAGCGACATTACAAAGATTTGTATGAACATGAGGTACCTCTTAAGAGATGGGCTACCAGTGCCTCTTAGGTACTTAGCAATAGATCACTGAGCCAACAGTCCCATAACAAATCGTAGAGCAGTGGTGGAGTCATAGGTCCTCGCATGCCAAGACCTTATGATAGGCCCCAATCCACATAACATTCATCAAGAAATCCTCGTCAGTCACCTCCCCATTATCCTCATCAGAGTAGTGGGAGTGCAGCCTAAGGACATGTTATTATATATTGTAGACACCGTATATGATTATAGAGCTTGTGAGCTCCAATTTTTGATATACATCATGGATATTATACTATGACACGTTTTGAGATATATATGGGATGCATTTTTGGTGGTGATTATATGATGTGTTTATTTATGTGATGCATTGATGATTCCTTTATGATTCATGCTTATGTGATGATGATGATGTATCATTTCAATTATGATTTATGCACTTGATTTATGATGTTATGGATCCATGTGATTTATGATATATAGTCATTGTATGCATTGTGTTATCTATATATTATGTTATGCAAATGATGATGTTTTGATGTTTTTATTTCCTTATAAAAGATGGATGTAAGATGTATGCTGCTCTAATGTTGTAATGAATGCAGGTGATTTTTGTGTGTCACAGTACACCATCCTGATGTGATGGACGAAGAATGTTAGCTTGAAGATGATTTTATGTTATCGTGAAGGAAAGATATGTCATCACTTTGTTGTAATTATATTAAGCATTTGTATTTGAGTCATCATTAGGCAGTTTATTGCAATAGACAAGAAACACCATGAAATGAGATAGACCAATGGTGTGCTTTTTTTGAAAACAAACAATCACAGACAAGGATTGTTGTGACTCATATTGAGAAACCCAATTATTCCTAGTCTTTTTATCAAGACAAACCACAAGCAACAAACCAAAGAAAGCGTATCATGAAACACCATTACTCCTCTAAATCCTATCGCCAGGAAATCCTTGAGGTGGCTAGTGACATGAAAAATTTGAAAACATAAGACAATCATCATGAGACATTGTTGCTCCTCTAAATCCTGTTGCCAGGACATCCTTGAGGTGGCTAGTAACATGATAATTTCAAAAAATATAAGATATGTGCATGTAACATTGTTGCTCCTCTAAATCCATCATATGACCTTATTGAGGTGGCTAGTAACATGACATATCCAAAAAGCAAGATATGGCTAAGTAACATTGTCACTTCTCTAAATCTGTGATATGACATCATCGAGATAGCTATTCACATAGTCATAAAAAAGATAAGATAGTCAACCAAAAATCAAGATATGCCCTAGTAACATTGTCGCTTCTCTAAATTTGTGATAGGACATCGTCGAGATAGCTAGTCACATGGTCATATCAAATCATTGAAAAATAAATGAAAATACTTGTCAAGACATGTGTGTTAGATCTTTATTTATTTGACTGGTCATTCTTTAGGAAGGAAACATCCTAAAGAAGATTCAAATGTCGACCTGGATTATTGCCAAGGTCAGGATTTAGGAAGGATACATCCTGAATAGATGATATGACAGGGTCTGACGTCAAGAAGGACACATCTTGAAGACCCGCAATTGACAGGAAAAAGTCTAACTTCAAGGACACATCTTGAAGACTCTTAGGTGCTTGATTTGATAAAATTATTGTTCATTTAGGAACTGCATCTCCTGAATAAATTGTTTGATAGAAAGAGTTTGACGTCAAGAAGGACACATCTTGAAGACCCTTAGATGATTGATTTTATAGATTTGATGTTGATTCATATTTTCACATGGTTGAATTGTGCATCATTGTTGACCTTGTGTGTCGAGATGTTAACAAATGTTTTCATGTTTTCTAAGATTTTGACTAAGAACCTAACCTAAGGACCTATCCTAGGGGCCTTGGGGGCTGTTAAGCCTTGCCTATGTTGTACACGCAAGGACCACATAGTTTGACTAGACTTTGACCAATATGACTGATTGAAAAATATTTTCTTTATTTGAAGATATCTGACGTGTTTGATAGTGAATGTGATGAACCCTAAAGGACTGACCTAGTGCGGCCTCGGGGGCTCATCGATTGATGGCCTTGCCTACGTTATACATGTAGATACCTCATAGTTTGACATGATCATTGACTTTATTTTATGGACAAAGAGTTGAGTCATGATTTTATTCTGATAAACCTAAAAAGACTGACCTAATGCCTCAGGGGCACATTGACAGATGGCCTTGCCTACGTCTAGTCGTAGAGGCAACGTAGTTTGACACTGACAAAGACTGTCATGATAGACGTTTGACTTTGTTTTTTGTAGTTTTTGAATTATTTGGATGTTTTTGGGATTTTTGACATGATAAGTTTTCTAAATGTTTTTTGTGTTTTCCAAATGTGTTAGGTCATGAAGATCTAGAGGTTTATTCCACCAAGAAAGGGTGTTAGGTATTTTTACCCAGTCAGGTACTATGTGGGATTGGATGGTAAGAGGGATTATGTGTGGTATGCTACAAGCGTCAACCGATCTCAAGCCATAGGACAAGCAACTACTCTTATTGTGGGTATCACATAATGAAGTAGGGACAATTATAGTAATATGGGTGAAGGTGAAAAGACCACGTGAAGTGATAATAGATGACAGAGTGAAGATTGTCTACACATGGTGCCTGTTTGCTAGGTTTTCACCATGGTAATTATCAAAAGTGCCATTAAAATGGTTTTCACTATTGGACAAATTATTTCTCTTTACTATTTTTTGTTTTTTTTTTTCATTTTTTCATTTTTTTTTGTATTTTTTTGGTTTTGACCGAGCTCTCTGAACTTATGTGTAAAACTTGTGTAGGTGCAAGTTGTTTATAGGCTCAGATAATGGTTATCCCTCTGGAATAGATAACTGATATGCACTAGAACTGAAGGAAATTATGATGACATAAGGGCCTAACTAGTTGGGCTCAAACTTACTAGGTTTATCTCGATCTGTCTGGTTCTTAGGATTCTGCATTAGTACTAGGTTGTCGATGTCAAAATGTCTAACTAGGATCCTCTTGTTGTAAATTTTGCAAAGATGGTTTTGATATGCTTGTAAGTGGGTTAGTGCTTTCTACCTTCTCTCATCCAATAATTCCAGCTCATGCAACCTAGATATCATGTACTCTTCATCATAAATTAACCCTTTCATGGACACTCGGAGAGAGGGGACTTTGACCTCAATGGGGAGAATAGCCTCTGAACCAAAGACTAAGGAAAATGGGCTAGTCCCAGTGGGAGTATGAATGTTGGTTCAATATGCCCATAAGGCCGAGTTGAGTTGGATGTGCGAGTCATGACCATCATCTTTGACGATTTTCTTAAGGATTTTAATAATGGTTTTATTGGACGCCTCGACTTGACCATTGCCTTGCGGGTAGTAAAAATGATGCTACATGTGGAATTGTTTACACAGTTCTCAGACGCCTTGGATTTTGAAGGGATGATCATTGTCCATGATTATGGATTGTGGGATCCCGTAGTGGTAAATGATATAATTAAGTATAAACTTTTCAATTTGGTTACCGATGATGTAGGTAAGGGGATGGCCTCTACCCATTTGGTAAAGTATTCAGTGGCAGTTACAATGAATTTATGACCATTTGAGGAGGTGGGGTGAATGTTTCCCATGAGGTTGAATACCCATTGAGCAAAGGGCCAAGGTAAAGTGATAGGCCTTAGTTCCTATGGTGGTGCATGAATGAGATCACCATGAACTTGAAATTTTCTATTTCTTTTGACAAATCGGTATGCCTTTTGTTCCATAGTTGGCCAATAGTATTCCAATCGCATAATATTTTTAGCTAAGGTAGGACCATTGGAGTGGGCACCACAAATTCCTTCATGAACTTCTTGTAAATTTGTTTGTGCTTTTATATTATCGAGACATCAGAGTAGGGAATTGTTAAAGGCTCGTTGGTATAAGTTATCCTTGATGATGGCATAATGAGCGGTTTTTTGGATAAAGTTCATGCATTGGTTATTAGACAAGTTCTCAGGTAAAATATGGGAATGGAGGTAATTATAAGTGTCTAGGTACCAAGGTGACTTAGGACCAACAAGATCACAAACCATTTTAGATTCTGGGACATCGAAAGCTGGGACCAAAAGTTGTTCCACTAAGAACTAGTATTGTGATACGTTGGCAGGTATGTCCAAGAACGATTTGATGATTGCCATGGAATACACTACTTTGTTTTATATGTGGGGTATCTGACAAAAGGTGATATTGACAAAGTAAAGGTTGAAGTTGTCAACCATTTGTTGGAAAAAAAAGGATAGACAACTGAGAGGGGGGTGAATCAATTGTCACATAAATTAAAAATTTTGAACCTTATTAACCTTTAGTCTCAGATCTGATAAATAATAGTGAAAGCATAAATTAGCAACACATAAAAAACATACATGACACCCAAATTTTTTGCATGGAAACCCTGTTATGGGAAAAACCACGGTGGAGGTTAATCCACAAGTTATACCTTGTTAAAAGTATAAGGAAAATGAATAAGGAATACAAATGCATTCAGGCACACTGCTTAAAGAAGACAAACTGTCTTACATAATTTTTTTAGATTAAATCCATCTGAAGAGATTGAACTGAGAAATTATCTTCTTCAAAAACTTGATGACAGTTCTAGTTAGGAACAAAAAAACTTCTTCACACTTCGCTCAAAGTTCTTCACACTCTGCTCTGCAATCGAATGATCTAATCTTTAGTATGTAGATTTCTGGAAAAAACTATGTGCAATTTTTTTACATCAACATTTCAGATCATACTCCATGATCCATCATCAAGATGAAAAGCAAATAGAGAGAGAAAACAATCTTTATTCATACATTTCACATACACACTTCTCACACATACTTCTCAAATGAAGAAAACAATCACTCTTATATATCTACTTCATGGAATTACATCAACAAATTTGTCAGCCAAAAATAAAAGAACAAATGAATACAAACTGTCGGCCCAATTCATGAACAAATCTCAGTATGCACCAAACAAAGTCAGTCACATCATAATGAAGACATAAAACAACATCTTTGAACATGCCAAACATTAAAATATTAATCCACGAGGATTCACAACATGCTACGACCACCATGTCGGCCAAGAACATGAAAACCTGAGCATGCAAAGGAAAAATCTTCGATCACTATCACACCGATCAACGCGAACGTGCAACAAAGATAAAGAATGATCTAGAAACATCAAAAAACATCACATGAGCATATGCAACAACTAAAATTACTTGAATTACATTCTCTTCTTCTAGAAACACTAGCTACAATAACATAATAATTGTAGGAACACAAAAACTCACAATCTTGATGCACACCTCTGAAACTTCTGGAGTATAAAATAGATAGGCTCAACAACAAACCCTTTAAAGTAAAACTTCTAAATACCAACATATTAAATTTTCCACCACACTGAACTTCACAGCTTCACAGAAAACCTTCAACATATTTGTTATAATTTTCTCAATATCCTCAACATATACAGCCTTCAAGACACCGATGCTAATAGTGTTGACATCAATGACAACCACATATCAGAAACACGACCACAACATCCAACAATCTCCCCCTTTGGAATTGATAGAAACACATGATGTGAAAAATACCATCAACACAACTAAATATTCTTTCAACAATCTTCCCTTTACACATTACTCTTCTCATACTGTCCTTCTCCCCCTTACATTACTCTTCTCCCCTTTTTATACTTTTTCACATTGTTCTTCTCCCCCTTTGACATCAATGGAAAAGGTACAAAAGCTTTGAACCACATATCTAAATCACAACCACAAATTCCAACACCATTTTCTTATAGGGAGTCAATTTTTCATCCTTTGTATCATAGTCATCATTGAACTGATTGATGACTAACTATGAATCTCCAAAAAGTTGTATACTTTTGATCTTCCATTTGGCTGCCATACCCAATCCTATTAATAGGGCCTCATATTCTACAATATTATTTGTATAAGGGAATGCTATTCTGAATGGTTTTGGTATTGTGTCACCTTATGGGTGACAAATAGTACCAAAAAACTTGAGCCATGATTGGTATAGGAGCCGTCGAAGGACATCTTCCATACAATACTTGTCTCAATACTGAAGAGTGTCTCATCTAGAAAATCAGCTATGAGGGGATGTTCTATTTGTGTTGGTGTATTTGCAAGTTGATATGCTATTACCTATCCTTTGATTTCCTTGTGCTCAACATATTGGATGTCATATTCACTAAGGACCATGACCCATTTTTCTAACGACCATGTTAACACTGCTTTACTGAGAAGATACTTGAGTGGATCAATTTTTGCTACTAGATGTGTTTGGTGGTTCAACATGTAATGCCTTAACTTCTGTGTTACAAAGACCACTTCCAAGTAGGCCCATTCAATAGGAGTGTAGTTGAGTTCATACCCTACCAAGGTCCTGCTAATATACTAGATTGCTCTTTCCTTTTCGTCATGGTCATTTTGAAGGAGTAGTGCCCCTAGTGTTGTTGTGGTTGTAGATACATATAAAATGAGGGGCTTCCCATCTATTGGTGGAATCAACATGGGTGGTGTTAGGAGATACTCTTTTATCTATTAAAAGGCTTCCTAGAATTTATTGGTCCATATGAAAGGGATCCCTTTACATAACAGGTATTGAAACTGATGGAATTTGTTGACGAGTTGAGCTATGAATCTCCTAATAGATTGTAGTCTCCCTTGTAATTTCCTTAATCGACTAGTGTTATTTGGTGGAGGCATGTTGATGATGGATTTTACCTTGGTAGGATCCACTTCTATGCCTCAATGTGAGACAATGTACATGCAAACAATTTTCTGGATTTTACCCCAAAGACACACTTCTTTGGGTTGAGACGAACCTTGTATGCTTCTAGTTGTTGAAAGAATTTGTCTAAAACCTTTAGATGATTAGCTTGGGTTAAGGAATTTACTAGGAGATCATCAACATAATCCTCCATAAAGGTATGCATTAAGTCATGAAATATTGTAGTCATTGCCCGCTGGTATGTAGCTCCTGCATTTTTCAACCATGATTAATAATAGGTACCCTAGGGACAAGTGAAAGCTATTTACGTTGGAATTTTGGAGCAATAAAAATTTGATTATAGCTAGAGAAACCATCCATAAGGGACAACATCTCGTACCTTGTTGTAAGATCCATGATCATGTTGATGTTGGGGAGAAGAAAGTCATCCTTAGGGCACACCTTGTTTAAATCTCTAAAGTCAATACATATGCGTATTTTTCCATTTGGTTTTGTGATAGGTACCAGATTGGAGATCTACTCTGCATAATCAATAGACCTAATGGAGCCAACATCCAAGATTTTCTTTAGTTCTATCTTGACCAACAAGATAATTTTTGGATGTATTTTTTGGAGTTTTGTCTTTGTCGATTTAGCATCTGGATGCAATGGGAAGTGATGTAAGACTCGCTCATGGTCTAACCTTGGCATGTTTGCGTATGCCCAGGCAAAATTAACTCTGATCTGTGTGAAGAATGCTCGGAAGTTGGGTTTTCCTTCTTCTATCAAGGAAGCTGCTAATAACACTATCTTAGGATCTTCAAGAGTTCCAATGTTGACCTCTTGTGTATCTTCAATTAGCATTGCTGATCATTCTTATGTGACGGGGAGAAAGTTCAACCCTCCATCCTTAGGAGCCTCAAAGAGGTTTTCACCTTCAGATACGTCCTTTTTTTTACTTTTTAATGATCAGAGGGTGCCTCATGGTTTTCACCAAAAGACCTTTCCTTTTTCTCTTTATTATTATTTTTACGACTTGAGGGTGATGTAGTTTCCTCAAAGTACGCTGCCATATCAAGTTCTATAGCAAAGCCAACTTTATGGTCCCTACATGGCATTCCTTCTCTCAATCCCATGAACTCAATAAGAGCTTTATCATTCTTAAAGGTATCCAAAACAATAGGACCTTGTTGGTCCCAGTCAACCAATTATGGGTAGACTAGGGAAATTCTATCATTGGTGTTTGCAAATTCTGGGGAAGCAACTGATAAGGTAAGGATTGAGATAATGTCTTGAATGTTAACGTTCATACAGTCAATTACCCTAGGGCTAGGTGTGTCGAGATCATGGAAAATGTTATCGAGTTTGTAAGTGCTAGAGGCATAGGATTCCTATTCCCAATTGTTGGAATCATTTTCATCATAAAAGTCATTATTAGAATCCTTTGATGTCTCAATACATTCAGAAGCATGTACTTCCTTATTTGAAGGTAATTTGGTTTTAATGGAACCAATCTTCAGAGGCTTCCACCCTAACCCAATATTCTTCCCCCATTTAGTAGGTATGTAGGGTTCTCTTCTTCTAGTTTTGTTTAAGCCTAACCCACTAGTACCATCATAACCTTTTGCTTGCATCATTGGAAACCCTTTACCATATTTTTGTACTAGAAGTGGTGTCACTTCATCTTTATAGATCTAGTCAGAGATATCTTCAATATCTTCCTTTTTAAGGTCTCCCCATTTTATGAAAGTAGTTTTAGGAGGTACATGAATCAAGACCTTAGGTTCGATGCTGTAACGCAGTTTTCCATATGTCTTCGGAAATTTTGGCATTGTGGTAATGTAAAAGGCATTATTCATGTTGTATTCTCTACATCCCATGCTTTGGATTTGGATCTCAGGGTCTAGGGATTTAGCAGTAAAAGTAGAGGATGTGGAGGCTTATGACTGAGTGGCCTTAGATTTCCTATGGAGTGTGGATGGGTCAATATATTTGGCTGAATTTGACATTGAGGCTTCAGGGTTAAGTGGTATCTAACATTGAGAGACTTATCATAGGTTAGTGCAATACTCAAAGGGATCAGGATCACCCCGAATTGTAATATCGGTGCCATTATAGGGAAAATTTAGGCATTGATGATACGTGGAGGGAACAACCTTCATGACATGAATCCATGTTCAATCAAGGAGAAGATTATAAGGGATTTCTAGATCCAATACTTGAAAAGTCATATCCAACATTACTGGTCCCACTCAGATTGGAAGTGTTATTGTGCCTGCAGAAGATCATTCATCATCATCATAACCTTTTATGACTATGCTCTTTGTATTATCCACCCATGCTTTAGAGAAACCCAATGCCTTAACCAATTTTAGGGAACAAACATTCAATCCTCCTCTGTCATCTATCAAAACTCATTTGATCATATTTTGATGGATGAAGGATTCAATGTGTAGTGAGTCATTATGGTTCATCTTTTGGGTTGAATAGTCTTTGTCAGAGAAAGTTACATGATGAGATCTTGCCAAGAATCCAACCATAGCTTGAATTTGGTTGACGTCGAGGTTATCTGGGACAATGGTTTCTTTCAGCATCCTATCTAGGATAGCCCTATGCTCAGGTGATGTGCATAACAGATCTAGTATGGATATCTATGCTGGGGTTTTTCCTAGCTGATCTAGCAAGTTGAAATGGCCTTTAGCTTGGGACTATTTGGGAGACAAAGGGCTAGGTATGGTTATTTTAGTTTTGCGAGTGTTGACAACACACTTTGAGGTCTTCTTGATGATAATGGTGTCGATATGTTCATCTGCATCTTGAAGATGGAGGATTTTGGAGTAGTTATAGCCCATAGTCACATAATTGGTCATGTTATTAGTACCTGAACTAGAGGCTTTCCCTGAACCATGGTCTTGAAGAGGATTCTTGTAGATCATGTGATCTTTATTGGGAGCATGTTGCTGTTGTCCCTCTATCTCGATTACCTTTTCTTTGATAATGTCCTGAATGATATTTTTCAGTTGTCTACAAGTGGATGTTTTATGTCCTTTACCTTGGTGGTAGTCACAAAAAGCGTTATCATCCCATGAAGAGGGTTTAAATTTAGAGACGTAATCCGTGGGTTCCTATAATTGTATGACACCTGATTGAACACATTTCTTTAGTATGGACTCAACAGGTTGTCCAAGAGGAGTGTATTTGTAGACACGGAAAATGTACAAATTCGATTCGGCACACTTGTTCCTGACTACTAACGACATTTATTCCTAAATCGTACTCTCAACTTATCATCACCTTCCATCTCTTAATTAAATAAATTATTATTTATTTGATTAGGTCTTTCTCCTCTGTTTATTTAAATAATTCATTTTATTTAAATCAAGTCTCTAAAGTCTTCTTATTAAATTGAATAAACTAAACCTTATTTAATTTAATCTAACATTATCCCCTTTAGTTAAATAAATCAAATCATTTATTTAATTAAATATTTCTTCTCAATTCTTGATTTAAATCAACTCATAAATTTGAGTCAAAATTGTCAAATCACCTAACCTCTCATTAAATTAATCAAATCTTGACTAAGTTAATCTAAATCACTAATATCCTCTAGAGAATGCAACTTGCACAATAAATCAATTACTTTGATTTATTTAATTGCCTATTTTCTCTCAACAAGGAATAAGGAAGGAATATTTCCTGAAGTTTGAATTCAAAAATCCAAGTGGATGGGTACTTCCAACAAGACATTCACTCCTCTTACATGTCCTTGTGCATTGAGCCAAGTAGCATTTATTTCATGTCTCCTTCCCTCTCACATGTCATTTCCTCAATTTCAAATTCCACCTAATTGCATTTATTGGCACTTTGGACAAAATGTGCACAACCTTCAACCATTCACATCTTGACAAGTGGCACTTGGCCATTGGATATTGAATGATCCCACATTGTTCAATTTCACTCTCTTTTCCATTTTGAGAATCTATAAATGAAAGGTTCTTCCTCTCATTCAACATCCACAATCTCATGCAAAGTTACTCTCTTCACTTTGAGAGCTAATTTTCACAATTTCATAGCTAGGTTATGCCAAAATATCATCAAGGAGATTCAACTATCCACACATCATCAACATTGCAACAAAGGAATTGGGAAAGGGCCAATTTTGACACATCAATTGGCATCAATTCCCCCATGGGATCAAGAGTTTTCTTAGTTTAGATAGATTTAATTTGATTCATTGCATTGTTCTTCATTTTACTTTCTATCTAAGTTTTGTAAATGGATTTCATGGGGAATCCTTCTTTCATCTTGCATTTGATATAATAATGTGTTTGTTTGTTTTATTTGTGCAGGTATGAAACTAGGGTTCACAATATTCACATTTAATGTACTTCCTAGGTGGTATATGTTGTCCTATTCCTTGATTGTTTTGCATGGAATTGGCCATTGGATTAGGGGTTTGTGGTGTAGTTATTGGTGTTCTTGGTCCTCTCAGTGTGGCAATAGGACTAGTTTTGTTTACTGCTTTGGTATCCACAACCCCATCATTTGTGACATTTTTATTTTGAGATGAGTACTTATTTTTGTCATTGAATGTGTTTTGAATGTTTGTACTCTTAGAGAACTTAAGGGTGCCCTTAGGGACAAGTGATTTCTCAATCATTGTTCCCTTTTCAACTAATTCTGTAAAGTGAACACAATAATGAACTTGCAAGGGATCCTTTAAAGGGTCTAGGAGGTTTTCAACAAACATGTCCACCTTTTATTTCTTAGTGATCTTTATCTGACAGCGTCTAACCAAGTTTCTCCATCTCTGGAAGTATTTGATAAAGGAATCTTCGTCTTCTTGTTTCGAGGTACACAAAGTGGCTAATGTGATATCATTTTCAATGTTAAAGGCATAGTTGTCCACAAATTTTTTGACTAACTCATACCATGTATGTATGCCTCTAGGTAATCATGAAAACCACTCAAGTGTAGGACCTGTAAGAGTTTTGGGGAATAACCTCATCAAGTATGTATGTTCTGATGTAATATCAACACAAGTTGTGCTAAATTATCTGATGTGTTCTATTAGGTTGCCTGTCCCTCTATACTTTGAAAAGTTCAGGATTGTGTAATGTTGGGGAAAAGGTGGCATGTAGATAGTCTTATCAAATGGATACAAATGAAATTCTTGCATGTTTTATTATTTCTTGGTTGTTACTTGCATGCTATCCATTTGCTTCTGCAAAGAAAACATTTGCGTAGTTAAGGGATCCACCTGTGGGTTTGACATGCCATTCATGTTGTTGGGTACCACATGTTGTGTAGACACTTGATAGTTATATTGAGGCATCTGTTGATGTACCTGGGGTATATGTGTATATGAGGGGTTCATGTTGGGTTGTCCTTGTATGGTCTAACCTCCCAGTTGTGCATGGGTACCATGTTGTGGTGTGTTTGATGCAAAGGTATTTGTTTGAAATTTTGGTTGTGCTGTATTCACCTGAGGGGACACATGTGTACCCTATTGTACTTATGGAGTAGTGTTTTGGGGAATAAAATGAATATATGTGGTAATTTGGACATTAATCATGGGCATGGGTCCTGAACCTAAAATTATTATCCTCTTGTGTCCACCCAAATTGTTTAAACAAGTATTCATTGTGTTTGTTGAGGTCACAAATGGGTTAGTGCTCGTTGGTTTTGTTGTTGATTGTATTACAGGGGAAATTATTGATTATGTTGCAGCCTCAATCATGGATGGTAAAAAATTATGGTATTGGGGTAGCATGAATCATTGAAGCTATTTGTGTAGCTCCTCTTGTAGGTATATTAAGGTTTACCTGAGATGTAATGTTATGTGGAATGTGTTGCAGTTCCCTGGTTTTGGTTTGAGACATTTATAGGTGAAGGCACCATTTGTAGCGTGTTTATGTCAAAACTAGGTGGTAATTTAAGCCCATCCTCTATTAGTTTGGCTAGAAATTTCTCAGGGTCAAGCATGATGAGTTCATCGACAAATTCAACCACCTCAAGATCTTGAGCTGCTGCCTCAATTTATTCAACCATGATACGACCTTGGGCATCTCTCAAGATAAAATTTTCAAATAGGTTACCATATGGATTAGATTTTGGAGGTTGTTGTGATGTTGACCCAATGTGCATGGTATTGGTATTGTCTTGAGAAGGTGTAGTATCGAGGTTTGATTCGCTAGTGGGATTGTAAAGGTCATCGCGTTGTCATGGAGGATCCATTTCTAATTGTCTCTTTTGTAATATGGTTTGGACCATAAGTTATAAATTTCTCAAAGGAGAATGACATCTAAGATGCAAATATCTAGGATATGAAAGTTAAGCTATATTTTTGGTTTTTTTGGCATAAATTATGACATGCAATAACTAAGGTATAATGCAAACTATATGTCAACACTAAGGGACGAGTCGCTGACTGACCAAGTTTGATGCAAAGTTCCAGCTAGGATTTCCAATGATGTTTGAGGATCAATACCAGATAAGCTAAGTGACATGTCAACTAGGTGGAGTTCAAACTAGACTGGTGAGTTTGAGAAATTCCACTAAGAGGATAAAGGACAGGTTGTAAAATGATATGTCAAGGGCAATTGTATTTGAATCAATGTTTTCAATCAAGATAAGATAATTTATCTATCCTAAGGTCTAGAATGTATTATGAATAAGGATTTTCCCTAAGTATGCTATGGATGATCTAAGTAATGCAATGATGACACTATCCAAGAAAACTAAATATGAACCTAAATATGAGCAAGACATAGGTCTGAATTAGGTTTATAGCAGAGAGCAAGTTAGATAATGAAATCCTACAGTAAGTCTTTTGAGTTTTCTGCTGGTTGATTGAAAGGTTTTTTGTGACAGGTAGATGCATCATTCTAGAATGAAAATGTGGTGCATAAGATCAGATGTGTCACAAAAAGTCATAGATGTGGTTTACAGTTTCAAATGCATTTATGGAGTTCACAAATGTGGTTTAAAATATTATGTGTTGCAAGTTTCAGCAATTGTGACTCAGAATATCAGATGCATTATAGTTTTAAGCAGTTGTGACTTAGAGTCTCAAATGCGGTTTTCTGTGTGACAGATGTGCTGAATAATGACTCGGTCCTAGGTTTTGAAAAATTTATGACTTGTTTAGACTCAAATTTTGGATTTTTTCACTTGATAAAATCTGATTGAACACACACATAAGACACGCCAAGCAAAGTTTTTGAAATAAATAAATAGACAATTACAATCCTAAGGCTGGCAATACAATATCCGTTGGATTCCCACTTGGATTTCTCCAACCATGCTTATTTAGAGTGGATGAATTAGGATCTTGGTAGCATAGGCTCCCCCTTATAGTGCACTCGCTTCTCGGGCTTACCAAGATCCAGATTCCCACATGAACAAGGAATTTGTCATCTCTACTAAGAACCACAAAAATATGGGACAACTTCAGAGGTCCGACCTTCTATGCCAATAGATAGAAGGTTTTTGGAAAATCTACACAAATGGTTCTTAATCAATGCACTTGTTCAGATGACCACACAAGAGGCAAGATTTTCTCCTGTAAGGATATATCTTGCTTGTTTGTAGGAGTGCCCATAAAGCTGAGATTTCCTCAACATTCAAATTTATATATTGGTTGGGAGTAGCTTGGCTTTAGCTCATTACCAGTTTGAGTCATTTCCTTGGGGTGAGTGATTTTTCCCACTGAGGTAGGCCCTCTAATAGGTAAACATGAAAGTGATGGGTATGGCATTTTGATCACCGAGGTTTCCCAAAGAGAGAGCATATGCAACCTTCCCAAGCACAAAAAACAATGATAAATCCACCCTAATTAAATAACAACTATGTGAAGACTCCAAGAAGGATTAATCAATCATATAATTAATAAATGAAATCCTATATGAAGACTCAAAGCATGGAAGAAAGCATAGATAAAATGGATTTTTTAGATTATTTCTTTGATAATCATCCTACAAAACCATATATTAGAAGTTTGTTTATATTTTGTTTTCTATCAAACGTCCTTCAAAACCATAGATCAAGAGTTTGTATATTTTCCTTCTAATCAACCATCTTGCAAAAGCTAAGTTAACTCCACTAAATCATACGCTGCAAACTCTGAGTTAGTCGTAAAAAACCTTAATCATAAAAATCAAAACTCAGAATTTTGGAAATCAGAAAATTCATTTTTACCAGTCAGATGCTTCACAGTTTCACTAGTCAGATGCATCGTAGGAAGCCGCAAATGTGTCATGGGAAGTCATATGCGTCGTTTCCATCTTCAAACATGTTTCATTATGTCAGATGTGTCGATCTATACCTATACCTGCAAAAATCAAATTTCTTATAAAAAATTTCGAAGCCTATTGCTTCACGTTGGGTTCACCAAATGTAATAAGGGAAAATAAATAAGATTAATTAATAGTATAACAATAGCAACAACCACAAATTGCCTAGATTATGCTAAATATCCCAAAGCAATAATGAAGTCATATGCTATAAAGGAATTCAATAAATCAAAAATTGTATCATGTAACTCCCATGCTTGCTTGACTCATCTTCATTATTCTTCTCCACTTCGCTTTAAATCGCTTCAATTTCCCTCAAATCATGAGTATGCAATATTCACTTGTATGTATTTTGAAAGCAAAACTTCGAAGATTATGGTTACCGAAACATAATCGAAAAGCTTATTTTATAGAAGTCTCATAGATTCGATGGTTGAGATTGATTTGCATTTGATGGTTCAGATCGCGTGTGAGGACTTGATCACATTCTTTGATTGAATAGTTAAGTGATTTGATCGATTAGTTTCAAGAGGTGTAATTGAGCGAGTCTATGAGTCATGAGGAGGTGACATATCAGTGAGTGAACTGAAAAAGAGTGTTAGTCAAAAAGAGGTGACCGATCAATTCAGTGAGTGAACTAAGAGAGATAATTACACATGAGGTATTTACTTGAAGATGTAGGATACATGTGCTCAAATAAAAGAATTAATTATTAAATGAATTCCTTTCTTTAGTGGAGAAAGTGTGTGCACATGATTAAATAGTTGATTGAACTATTTGATTTATGAAAGCACTTTAGATGAGAGGATATAATTATTTAATTAAACAAATAATGATTTATTTAATTAAATGTAGGAGAATATAATTTAATTTTAATAACTTAATTAAATAAACAAATAATTATTTATTTAATTAAATGTAGGAGAATATAATTTAATTTTAATTACTTAATTAAAAAAGTTTATAAAAACTTATTTATTTATTTTTTAGACTGTAGGAATCGGTCGGGTATCCATCCCCCTATAAACTGTAGTGCACCTGGTAAACTTTTTTCACGTGACCAGTGGCGCTAGTGTGATAGTCTCTCCGGTACCACGGGTTTGGGGGGAGACTAGACCTCGTGACCTCTTGCCTGCAACATGATGCTTTAGCCAATTGAGCTAGGCCCCCCACCCCATAAAAACTTATTTAATTAATTAGAAGAATAAATTAGATTAATTAGATGGTGTGTAATTAAATAAATTTATGAAATTTATTTAATTAGCCAAAAGAAGAATAATGAAGTTAATTAAATTACGTGTAATTAAATAAATTTAGGAAACTTATTTAATTAACTAAAAAGAAGATATTAGAATTAAATTACATAATTAAATAAATTAACGTAACTTATTTAATTAATCAAAGAAATAGATTAGAATTAATTAGCGACGTAATTAAGATGAATTAATGTAATTTACTTAATTAATTGATTTTAGAAGAATAATAAGATGGAGTGATTCTGTAGTTTCCCTACTAAATCTGGTAACATCAACTGTCAATGTGGATGCCTCTACTATAGATGTATCAGATACTCTTTTTACAATAAAAACTCCCTTCAAATCCTGGGATGGTTTAACAACTATTGGTTTATTTGTACTAGGGGATAAGGCCCAAATTTCCAGGGTTTCCCATCTAGGGTTGGATCTTGAACCTGAAAAAAGTGATGCAACTTCATCCTTTGAAGAGAAACTCTCTTGATCTTTCCTCTTTATTGTATCAAAGGTGATGGCAGAGGCAATATCCCATTCAGGGAGTAATAAAATCCTACTTTCGCTGACCATGTGCCTACCCTCTTCAAGGGTGATGTATCTATTTTTTTCCTTCATTTTTGCCAATAGTCTCTAGGATATTTCTTCATGTTTTTCTTGAGGGTTTTTGGCCTTTTCTTCTTCTATCCTTGTGACATATTTATCCCTTTTGCTTCTCCACACAAATTCATCAAATTATTGAGATTGCACAAATTTATCATTCTCCATTAAATCCTTACATACTAAGGATCGTATATCATTTGTGTTGTCCTTTCCCCCAATAATGTTTTCTCTTATTATGTCCTGGGGTGCTTGCATATTTTCATCCCTATGAGGAGAAGACATTTTTCTGATTACATCATCCATTGTTATTTCATAATCTTCTTCTTCTAGAATGATGGGGTAATCTACAAGTGGAGACTTATCACTTCTACTTCTCTTGGGAGAAGGTTCCCTTGGAGGGGAATTAAGATCAATTACATTAAGAGGAGAAGAGGGTGATTGTTGTGCAGGTGGAGGAGACTGATGAGCCTGCTCCCTTATTACAATGCCCTTTGGCCTTCTTTTGAAAGAATAAATGTAAGGATTGACATTTGGAGGTTGGTAGGAAGGTCTCTCCTCATTAATAGAAGCTTTACCCATTACTTTTCTCTCAATTTCAAGGTCTTCTCCAATTATTCCATCAATATTTTACAACATTGCTTGTATCCTCAAAATTTGGTTTTCAATCTCTGCATATGCTCCTTTGTAGGCAACAATCTTCATCTTAGCATCCTCCATTGTTTGGAATATTGTCCATTTAACCTTTATTTTATTAATTTCCTTTTCATCCAAGCAATTCCTCAAGACATCCTCATTAAAATAAGTCTTATGGTTGTATTGAGATATCTTGATACTTGTCCCGAGATTGTTAATAAAACCCTCAAGATCAAAATTTGTTGTTATTTCCTGAGCCATTTTGAATGTTTTGAACTTCTGATATAACTTTTCAAAACCTTCTCTATTCATCCCAAAATCAAAGAAAATATTTAGATATGAGAAGAATGATCCTTTCTTCTATCCTCCCATATGTTGCTTATCTAACTCCATCAACTGTCAAATAACTTCCAAGAAACCAATTCTCATATAGGCACAAATCTAGGTAGGGCATGGGGTCCTATCAGGCACCCATAAATCCTTAGCATGTGCAATCATAGTGGAGAACAAAATCTCCCCAATTATGTTTGATGCCCAAGTCAAGCCTTCTTTTTGCAGGCCTCAAAAAATCTAGTATCTCCTTAGGGATATTTTCCACTAGACCCTGCAAAAAGGATAATACCTTGGCAGCAAAGTGATTCCTGAATGTAACATAATTGGCATGTTCACAATGCATGTCCCCAACATTATTCCAACATTGGATTGGGATCTCATGTCCTTCTCCATTATTATCACATATCTGAAGTGTAGGATTGCACTCTCCTTTTCCTCTGTATAGAAACATGTGGCATAAGGAGTACCACCAAAACTTCACCATCTTAGTGCCCTTCTTGAGCTTAATTAAGTGCTTGTGAATAACATTAGAAATAAAAGTGGCAGAGTCATATTCATCATTTACTATCAAATTTTGAATATCACATGCCATGTACATAAAGTGAATTGGGATGCTTTTAGTTTTTCTGCCCCAAGTACCTGGAATAATACATAATAAGTCCAAAAACATATTTCTCAAAAATATCAAGTTTGAAAGGTTCTATTTCATTTGGTGGGATCTTGATTACGTTGCCTATGAAGTCATTTTATTTGTGTTTGTGCAACTAGAATGCTTTGTAGTTGCTCTTGTCCTATGGATAATTTTTCTTGAAAGTATCAATGTCAATGGGTTTTCTTGCAACTAGAATGACCTTAAAAATCTCAAAAATTGATGCTTTGTTAGTTTAAACCATAATTACACTATTGGCAAACCTTATTACTTGAGTTTTTTCATCCTGATTGGCGGCCATGGATTTGAGAAGGTCTACATCCATAAAAATGTTTGGCACCACCAATTTACCCAGGTCATGCTTCTAGATGTTTGATATTGAGGCCTATGAGTTCGTCTTGCCATACCAATTGTAGAACAACGACCACCCTCCCATAAGAACATTTGTATCTTTGCATTCATGGGCTTCGACTACCAAACTATCGAGAACACCATGACCATGCACCTTAATTTTTTGGGTGGATGAAATAGGGAGTTATACAACTAAGTCATCATGCACAAATTGATTTTGGGAGAGGAGGTGGGTTGAATTATTGGTGGACTCATGTTTGTGGTGTAATTCAGGAATGAAGGGATTTTTCAGTGGCTTCTAGGGTTTTTTAATAATTCAAATTACTACTAGGGAAAATTTAAAACAATTCAGGATAAATAAAGATACCCTAGCTTAATTTTAAACTTTAGAACATAATTCAGGATAATGACAAGCTTTATCATAGTGAACTTGAGATAGTTTAAAGTTACATGAAGACTTATTAGTTTTTACAATTCAAGAACCCAAATCGTTGTTGGAAATCTCTTGATCATTACAAATTCCTCTCATTGGATGCTTGAAATTCTTAAGTGAATGCTTCAATTTCTCAAACTATAGCTTTTGTGGAGAAAATGAAATTAACTGCTAGCCTAAGAGCTATCTTTTTTTCCATTACTCTCAACTCACATGAGCTAGATCATGCAACTAATCGTTTCTTAATTTTGAATGCGAGTCATTGATCTTTGAGAAAAATATTTGATATGATGATTGTAAAAGGTTTGGCCAGTTTGAAAATATTTTGACATGTGTGGAAACACAACAACACAACAAGCAAGTAGCACCGACTTTTGCACCATATTTTAGTGTATTTGAGTTCATGAATTGAACAATTTGGTTGGCGGTCAACCCGACACAAATAGGCATGGTTAGTTTGGTGTCAATTTTTGCACCGATGTTTCTGCTAGATTTAGTGCCGAAAAATCACAATGCCTAAAATATCGCCTAGAAGTAACGTCAAAAATTGTGCCGAAATGGGCGCCCAATTTGGCTTCCATGTCTACTCCCATTTTTGCTTCCAATTTTACATCCATTTTTTCCTCCAGGTTTGCTTCCAATTTTGCTTCCAAGTTTGCTTCCAGGTTTGCTTCGAGTTTTGCTTCCAGATTTTCTTCCAGTTTTCCTTCCAGTTTTTCTTCAAGTTTTGCTTCCAATTTTGCTTCTGGTTTTGCTTCCAAGTTTGCTTCTGGTTTTGCTTCCAGTTTTGCTTCTGGTTTTGCTTCCAGGTTTTCTTCTGGTTTTGCTTCCAGTTTTGCTTCCAGGTTTGCTTCTGGGTTTGCTTCCGATTTTTCTTCCAATTTTGCTTCCAAGATTGCTTCTAGTTTGGCTTCCATTGTTGCTTCTAAAAATGCTTCTTGTTTTGCTTCCATTTATTAATTTAATATGTTTTATTTCAATTTAATTAGTTAAATATATCGCACCTCTTAAATAACTCATATGATTATAGAGTAAGTAATTTAATTATTTAACTGATATGATTGAATAACAATATAATTATTGTAACATGATCATCATCTATAATTAAAACAAGTGAGTCAAATATCTATAATTTAATTGAATTTGATAACATCCATCCTAAGCAGTAAATTAAAATCATCATATAATAAATATCCATCCAAAAATCATCGACCACTTTTAATATATATAAATTGACAAGTCAATACTGATAAGATCATCATCATATATAAATAAAACAAGTGAAAGTCAAATATACCAGTACATAAAAAACATGTCAAAATGATACATGTCCAACAGTCGACATAAGTGAAAATGATACATGTACAAATGATATAAATAAAATTGATAAATTATGTAACTCAAATTGATACAAGTCAAGATGATACATGCCCAAATGATATAGTGAAAATGATACATGTCAATATGATACAACTCAAAAATATAGTATTGTAGGCTATGAAAATGATACATATGATAGTAACCATGAAAAGAGTCATCATAATGATATATCAACAATGATCCATGATGTAGTCTATATGATTATGAATGTCACTGGTTTCTATCACCAACTATCTCATCATCATCATCATCATCATCATCATCATCATCATCATCATTGTCATCATTGTCGTTGTCATCGACCTCGACATCTTCCGTATCTGCATCATCATCATCCTCTGCCATGTGATCTGTACCGGTATAACCAATATTTTGTGGATCTATATCATGTTGAGGATCATCTTGATCTTCTGAAGACCCATGTTTTGCAAGAAAAACATTTAAAATGAAAAGTTATTATTTATTTCATGCAATAATTTATTTTTCTGTTATGTATCTAATATTAAAACATATGAGATGAAACCGTAATCATATTACATCATATCAAAAAGCACATACCATAATAAAATTTCAAAAAAGTTACAACTAATACTGGTGAGTTAGGAGAAACTTTAGCTTTCAAAAATAAAGCCAATTAGGTTGGTAGACTTGTGGATCAGGCCAACATTTGGTGGAAGAGGAAGAAAGATGACTGGAACTCTGGAGGCCCACCATAATGGATTTCAGTATTCAACCATGAGAGTAGAAGAGAGAGTTGATATCATGTATCAAAACGTTAAGCATGCATTCTTCCAACCAGTAGAGAAGGAGATGATTACTTTGCTTCATTTTCATTTGCATAACCATATCACGACGTGGGAACCAAGAAGACCAAGGATGTCCAGTTTTATGTGGAGGTAATGGATGTGGTCCAAACTTTAGGAGGGGCAAGATGGTCAATGTATGATCCTAATGAAATTGAGGAAGAACAACAAGAGAGGGACAAGAAAAATAAAATCAGTACAGAGTTTCAAGGATTTGACAAGCGAGTAAGAGAGCTATGGGAGTAGCCTCATCTAAAATATTTTGAGCTAGAGTTTGATATACCATTTAGAGAGCTTGGTTTTTATGGAGTTCCTTTCAAAGCCTCTTCTTTTATTGTTCCTATGGTAAACTATTTGGTAGAGTTGGTGGAATTACCTTTCTTAGTAATCACTATTAGTGAGATTGAGATTGTTAACCTTGAGAGAGTAGGACTTGGGCAAGGAATTTGATATAATGGCTATTGTTTTCAAATATTTCACGCGGGATGTACTCCACATTGACACCATTCCTTAATCTTCACTTAATGGCATCAATGAATGGGTGAACTCTATGGATATAAAGTATTATGAAATCTGAATGAACTTGAACTGGCGACTAGTTTTGAAGAGTATTACTGATGATCCAGATAAATTTATTGAAGATGGTGGTTGGGAATTTTTGAATATGGAAGCTAGTGATTTTGATTTTGATAATTCAAAAGAGTCAGATCAAGGATATGAACCCTTTGATGTAGAAGAGGAATCATAATCAGATTTCATGTAGCCACCATCAAGAGTGTTACAAGCCAACAAGATGGAGGGAATTCTTATATAAGGATAATTTTCAATGTTGCAGGTACTGGCTTTAATGCCAACCACAATGGCAACATTGAAAATTCCCTAGCAGTATTTATGTTAAGGAAATTTCCTTTAGATGCAAGGATTCAAAGCACATCAACCATGTGGTATAAGTGATTAAATCCCAAAGATGACCTGTAGCAATGAAAGAGTCTGAAAAGGAAGAGAGAGCTACACTGGTGACTTAGGAGAAACTTCAGCTTTAAAAAATAAAGCTAATTAGGCTGGTAGATGTGTGGATCAGGCCAGCATTTGGTGGAAGAGGACAAAAGATGATTGGAACTCTGGAGGCCCACCATAATGGATTTCAGTATTCAACCATGAGAGCAGAAGAGAGAGCTTATATCATGTATCAAAACATTAAGCATGCATTCTTCCAGCCAATGGAGAAGGAGATGATTACTTTGCTTCATTTTCATTTGCATAACCATATCATGGCATGGGAACCAAGAAGACCAAGGATGTCTAGTTTTATGTGGAGGTAATGAATGTGGTCCAAAATTTAGGAGGGGAGATCTTAATGTCTACCAAGAGGCATAAAGTCAGATGAATTAAGTTCACCTACATGTCTGCCAAAGTTTACTTCCAAATTTTATGATTGTTTTTCTTGATTGTCAGAGTTTACTTACAAATTTTTAATTTTTTTTCTGGTCATTTTAATGAGGATATATTCAGCCAATGTGTAAGCACCTTTTGTTTGTATCACAAGCATATGTGCATTGCAATAATTCTTATTATCTATGGTCTACAACTATGCCATCTCACTTATTGGATCTTCTATTTCAATGTTTTCTATGGCCTTCTTTGTTTGAGGTAGCACCTGACAATCCCACCTCCTTTCCTTAGCTGAGAAGTGGATTTGAATTTGGAAATACTGCACTTCAAAACTAGCTATGGTTTAAGGAGACCTATTCTAGCTTTGTTGTTGACACCCTCAATCTTCAACAAGGACTTAGATGCATGGAATGAAATGCAAGCTTTCAAACTTAGATTTGAATGTGCATAATTTGATTGATTATGGTTTTCAAAGGCAGTTGTCTTTACATGACTATTCTAGATTGTCAATACATGTAATAGTGATTGCATCCTTATCAAGTTTGGCTACCCTTATTCAGAATGCCTTGGTGTTTGGACTCAATAAAAATTTGTGCATTGTTATTCCATAATTGTAACATGTAGGACATTTAAGGGGTACAACATATAGAAATTAAGTACTATCATCCAAGGAAAACTTACAGATGGTGTATCAAGAGCAACAAAAAATGATTTTATTAGGGTTAATGCTTTCTTCCCCTACGCTGCTAATATTTTCCCCAAAACATGTTTTTTTAATTATTTCAACGCATCTCAAAATTCAATGTATTGATTAACATTTGTTACGCATTTCAGCTATTTATGCAAATGATGCATATATGTTAACTCTATCAGTGTTGTTACTTTGGTAGTTTGACTTCTATGACAACCAACCATTAGGCCATTGTGTGTGGGAGCACGTTTATGTTTTTAGTTAGCTTTTTTGGATAACTCTACTAGGTGTTGAGGACATTCCATTTATCTTTTGAATGTTAAGAAGTCGGAGTTTCAAGGATTTGTCAAGCGAGTAAGAGAGCTATGGGAGCAACCTCATCTAAAATATTTTGAACCAGAGTTTGATATACCATTTAGAGAGCTTGGTTTTCATGGAGTTCCTTTCAAAGCCTCTGCTTTTATTGTTCCTATGGTAAACTATTTGGTAGAGTTGGTGGAATTACCTTTCTTAGTAATTGATATTAGTGAGATTGAGAATTGTTAACCTTGAGAGAGTAGGACTTGGGCAAAAGGCATTTGATATGGATATTGTTTTCAAAGACTTCAAGCGAGATGTACTTTGCATGTATGCCATTCCTCAATCTTCGCTTTATGGCATCAAGGAATGGCTGAACTCCATGAATATAAAGTATTATGAAAGCAGAATGAACTTGAATTGGTGGGCCAATTTTGAAGACTATTACTAATGATCCAGATAAATTTATTGAAGATGGTGGTTGGGAATTTTTGAATATGGAAACTAGTGATTCTGATTCTGATAATTTAGAAGAGTCTGATCAAGGATACAAACCCTTTGATGTACAAGAGGAATCAAAATTAGATAAGGAAGGTTCAGAAGATGAATCTCTTGTGGGGTCAGAGGAGGACAAAGAATAAGAAGAAGATTTTGAAGAGGAGGAAGGTAAAACATGGGATGAATTTGAAGCCGAAGCTAGAAATGTAGATAAGGAAAAAGGAGACGAGTCTGATAGTGAAGATCAAGAAAGGCAACAACGAAAGGTAAAAGCTACACGAAAGTCTCGGGCACCTGATATTAGAGATTGAAGAGGAATTCCTACCAAGAGGCATAAAGTCAGATGAATTGAGTTCATCTACATCCTTCTACTATTTATTCATACACATAAATGGTCATCTTGTAATCATAAGATTTGAGCTCTATTTACTCATCCTATGCATCAATAAACAACTCAACACAAGAAATGCAAATTGACATATTAACACAACAATATCCAACTAAGTTATTGAAACTCAACTATTGATACCTCGATCTCCATCAAGATTACAAAATCATTCCACTTTTTGTTTTGTAACATATTCTTTTCAAATTGGCTTTGGATGGTGGCCATATTTCTCCTGCTGTCAAAACATACCACATGGACTAGTTAAACTAATTAATATGTAATCATATACTTTTTCCAAGGAAATACAAAAAATATATCATTTAACATATTAAATATACTTACAAATTTAGAGATCAAGGCCTGTAAACCTTTCTGGCCACTGCGATGTGTGGCACGAAGTTTCTCAAGCCTAGCCTTGGATGCCTTGTCCTGAAACATATACTAATTCAATTTAACTATGCACAAATAAAATTTAAATATCGTTTAATAAATTTGATATAATCTTATGAGAAAATTCAAATACTTGCGTACTCTCCTCATCGGAATTCCTCTGTGCATTGGACTTCTCATATGCTTTTACAAGCTCTTTCCATACTTTCACACTTACATCAATTGGCCTTCTTTTCTGCCTTAGCTCAGGAGGGATTTTTTTTATCTTCTTTGTTTGGTTGCACCAAAATCTCTTGCAGTTTTGAGACAAGTGTAGCTTTATCTTCTTTACAGACCAACCTATGCCAAATTCAATCTCCATGTCATGGATAACTGCTTTTTTCAGTTGCATGGGTATTTGTGAGAATGGAAAATGTAGATGGTCTTTGAACTGTTGAAGGCATGATTCCTTCAACCTATTCACAAATATTTTCCCAGCATCCGTCATTCGGACTTCCCCTAAAACCACCTCATATTCTATCTTCGTATTGTAGCTACCAATGCAAGATTGATAAAATGGCATGGTGGAAGAAGTCTGTGTCCCAGGAGTGGCTGGGAAATTGGAAGTCTCTCTTCCTTGTTCCACATTCTTAGAGTTTACTGTCACTGATTTCCTCCTAGATCTTTTGCTTGATCCAAGACTAGTTGGGGAATCAATTGATTCCCTTTCACATAATTGATTTGTTTGCAATTTTTGAGAGGCGTTACCAGATTGTTTTTCTATGTATCTGGCAAGCATTGTCCAGTCCACATTAACCAGTTTGTTCACTACCTCTGCCCCCAATATGGAAGCCAATTCCTCTTTATCTTTGTCAGTCTCATGTCCCTATATATATATATTTAAATTATATTTATTCTTTTAAATTTAGAGATAAAAAACTAAAAACTACAATTCCTCTTTATCTTTGTTAGTCTCATGTCCATATATATATATTTTAAATTATATTTCTTCTTTTAAATTTAAAAATAAAAAACTAAAAAGTAAAATTCAAAGAAACAATGGAAACATTTACAAATCTATAAAGTGACAATGAATTATCTCATTGTTGCCAGAGTCTGTTGAAAATGCTTGCTTCCTTCTATTGGTTGAAATTTTGAGGCGACCTAGGGCAAATTATTTTCGTCCAGTCTGTGGAGGCAAACAAAGTACACACTGTCAGGTATGAAAGTTTTCGTCCAGTTTGTGGTATGAAAGTTTTGTTTTGTGGGAAAATATGTTCGTTGGGTTTGCTTAGTGTTGATAACCTAGGGAAAATATGTTCGTTGGGTTTGCTTAGTGTTGATAACATTATCATGAAAACTCTTTCATAATGTAATCCTACACAATTTTTTCATGGCATCGGTGCCTATGGCATGACTGGGCAAAACCAAGTGGTTTCTATGTTTATTTTCAGCAGTTGCTCAGCAGTGATCGACCCGATTCCTAGATTTGCCAAGGAGTTCACTATTTCCTTGATACCCAGGTTAGGGAAAGAATATAGAGGCATCCCAACTTCATGCTATAATATTTTGAGCCAAAGCTCAAATGGGTAGGGTAAATTTTTTTGTTGGTTTCTCAAAGGTTTTACAATTTATAATGATGGGACAATTTAGAGGTTGCCTGGACAGGTTAGGCCACGGACCGGTAAACAATCATGAATTCAAATGCAAAACAAAGAGCAATAAACAATCACGAATTCAACCAAGAAAAAAATTTGTAACCTTACCTATGGTGTTGCAAACTAAATCTAATTTCTCATTAGTTGTTGGTAGCACCTTGCTCTCTTCCTTCACGAGACGTTTTTCCCTTTTTTGTCATCTAATTTCTTCCTTCACGTGGGAAATTTTTAAATTTTAAATTTTGATTTAGTAGTCGTCGCTTTAGTCAGCGTTAGTTAACACCAACTTTAGCACCGACTTTTGGCCGTTAATGTAATCTGTTTGGGGCGCCTAAGGCGGTGCCAAGTGTGCCTAATTGAGTGCCTATCATTGCTGTATAGTGACTATTTTCATTGTTGTGTATCACAGGATCCAAAGTGTTGGAAATAATTCCAACTCCTGCCTTGTTTTTGTGACCACCGCTGTCCCATGGCTCCTTCATTAGCTCGGTGTGGTAGAGTAGTTTTTATCACTGTCCCACAAGGTGCTTCATCCTTCTTGGTGGTAGTGCGGTGAAAGCTTATGTGGTGGCACAGGAGTCTTCCTTCTGTTCTTGGCGGTGTTGTGGTGACTCCTGCAAGTCTTCTACCAAAGGCGTGCGGTAGTGCGGTGACCACCGCTATCCCACAGATCCTTCATCAGCTCGGTGCGGTAGAGCAGTTTTTACCGCGGTCTCGCAAGTTGCTTCTTCCTTCTCGGTGGTAGTGCGGTGAAAGCTTTTGTGGCAACATTTTTATTCATAGAGGAGGCCATGGAGAGAGGACGTGGATGGTGTAGAAATACTAAATCGCTGAGAGGAAAGTGGGTGGAAACAGACGAGACAATGAAATTTGCAGATACAATAGAGGTAAGAAGAGAAATCAACCTCAACCAAAGGAGGAAGGTGTTTATGAATTCACAAATGCTACAACATAGAGGAGATATCAATATGTCAAATATATGACTAAAGTGAGGTTTTGTGTTGGATATGAAATGATATAATTGGTGTACTAAACATTATTTACTATGTTGTGTATTATAGGGGCAAGATGAGGCCATGGCAACAAATCATGCCATATCAAATGAGGACACAATAGATGAAGCGAGACATCAGGTACTCAAATTTTGACTTAACTTAGGAAAAAATGATTTGATGGCATTTTGTGATACATCCATCTTTTTTCACAGTATTATTGAAGTTTATAATGTATTATTCAATCTTGACATAAATTAATGCATGTTGTTGATTATTTTAGATGGAGATTGGAGCAAATGCAGAGCCTGAGCGTTCAACTGGCAAAAGAAGAAGATATGTACATGGACGTGGACCTAAAATTGTTAAATCACGTAGACGACAATGGGTGGAAGAGGATATGACAAAGGATACTTGAGACACAACAAATGATTGCACTGAAGAAGAGGCAGGTCAAGACTATAGTACATGGGATGAATACTTTAAGAAAATTATTGTTTGTGGATGTTTTGTATGTCGTGGAAAGAAAAAATTCAAATGAGTGATTGTGCAAAGACATTACATATATGATGAGCTTCCAATCAGTAGTATGCCTCATACAATTGATTAAAACCAAAGAATAATAAATGAGCGTGGACTGATGTTTTGCAAATTATGTTGTCAAAATTGTGTTTTATTTAAATTATTGTATAAAAAAGGTAGTCTATAAAATAATGTTCTATTATTCAATTGATGTATATATGTTCATACAATTTTTATTTTTATTTTTTAAGCCATATTTGATTATATTTCTTTGAAATTTATACATTTATGATCTATCCAATTGTTGCCAAACATTAAATAATGCTTGCATTTGTTGATAGGTAGAAGATTTTGATGAAACACATACTAATACCCAAGATCCAACTGGGTTATTAAGATTTGGACGAGATGATCCAAACCATCCTTTAAACCAAACTAGGGTGAAAAGAGCAAGATTGAAGAGAACACTACCACTTGAGAAATTTGAAGAGCTGATGAGAGTCGTATACACTGATGACATGCCACCTAGCCTTAATGATGATGATCATGATAGTGAAAATGCAATGCATGAAGAAGGATTGAATGAAATGCTTACAAGTTTCTTTTGGGATGGAAACAATGATGATATGGTTGAAAGTAACAATGATAGCAGGGGTAATTACCACCAATGTAATGTTGATGATAAAAACATCAAAGACTCCATCAAGTAAGCAATGAAGACACCTGTGTTCAAATCGAGTGCAAGTAGAACCTCAAAAATGGAATGCACATTAATATTATTAAAAATCAAGTCATTATTTGGTTGGTCAAACAAAGGATTCACTACCCTACTGAAGTGAGTTGAAATCTATTTCTTACTTTGCATTTTCAATTGGTGTACATAATTCGTAAACATTCATCAAATTCATTTATATTTCTTTAAGGGGATTTTTAAACCATATATTATATATAAACAGTCCTAGTATAGATTGACATATCAAACATGTTCATCATAAGTCAATTCAATTGATTTAATCTCTGGCAATCTTACATGGCACTAAAAACTAAAATATTCCCTGAAGAGAATGTGTTGCCATGAACTTGTAGAGAGGCGCATATGTTGTTGGTTGAGTTGGGGATTGAATATAATCAAATTCATTCATGTAAAAATGATTGAATTTTATATGGATATGAATATCAAAACAAGGTAGAATTCCTTGTATGCAAAGAGAAGAGATATTGTACAGATGTACAAGGTCCTACAGTTCCAAAGAAGGTTTTACATCACATGCCAACTATACTTAGACTTCAATGAATGTTTCGTTGAAATTCACTAGAACAATTGATGGACTGACATGCAAAGAATAGGAGTAAAGATGGATTCATGCGAATTCCAGTTGACTCCAAAGCAATGAAACACATAGATGAAAAATGGCCAAGAAAATTCAAAGATGATACCCGTAGTATCAGGTTTGGTCTTGCAATTGATGGAGTGTGCCCATTCTCTTTCTCGAGCTCAAATTATAGTGTTTGGATAGTCAAATTGATAGTATACAATATTCCCCCATGGATGAGTGTTAGAAAGGAGCACCTTATGCTGACTCTCATTGTTCTAGGAAAACATCAAGTTAAAAACATGGATGTTTATCTTGCGCCTTTTATTGATGAGATGCAACTACTATGGAAAGGCATAAGAATGTATGACATATCACATCCTCCATCAAATAGGTCCTTCATGTTGTATGGTGTGCTATGTTGGACTATTCATGATTTCCCAAGACTTGGTGTTTGTTTTGGTAAGATAAAATATTTACATATTTACACTCATAATTTATTTTCATCCCAACTTTCATACTTAGTTTTATACTATTTTTTTTGATGTTATTAACATTACTTATTGAATTGCAGGGCTTGAAACAAAGGGGATATTTGCATGTCCAAGATGTGCATAAAAATTTCAAGGGTGGTATTCTAAAGATCTACATAAATGTATTTACGCAAACAACAAGGTTTTTCTACCACTAGATCATAGGTTTAGAAATCGCCTGAAGAATCAATATGATGCAAAAGTTGAAAATAAAGGCCCTCCCATGATTATGGGTCCAGGTGATTGGCTTAAGAACTATGAAGATGCTGAATTGAAAGCTTGGGATGATTTTTTTGATCGGGGCGATTCAATTGAAGAACCAGAATGTTGTAGTTAATATGCCAAAAGGAATGAAAAGGAAATCCATATTTTATAAGCTCCCTTACTAGAAGGATCTATTAATATCTCACCTATTAGATCCTATGCACATCTTCAAAAATGTCCCAGATTCTATATTTCGACATATATCAGGCAAAGAGAAGGACACCTTGTCTTCGAGGAGAGATCTTTCTCTTTCACATACCAAATTTGATAGAAAACATTTGTGGCCAAATAGGGAAAATGAAACATATGTAGAAGCTCCATGGATTTTGAAAAAAAGAGAGCTAGACCAACTAAAAAATGTCATCCGTTCAATAAGGACACCTAATGGCTATGGGTCATCATTGGCTAAAGCTTTTACAGTTATGGATATATCACAAGATTTAAAACACATGATTTTCATAATTTAATGAAGGTATTATATATCAACATTTAACATTTACTGGTAACATTGATTAAGCACTAAATTTATTTTGATATTTTGTTGTGTGAGAAAAAATTACTAATGACCTTTTCATAAATGTGTTTGATAGAATATCATGCCATTGACAATTAGGGGGGATTCCTGTCTTACAATTGACTTAAGGAATGCCATAAGTCGATTGTTAACATTTACAAGGTATGTGGTTATATGAAATGTTCATGTGTGAGAGACATAGAGATATTATATTGCATTTTAATTTATGACTAAAGGTTGATACTAATTTACTATTCTTATATTAGGTGGGTGACCTCCGAAGAGATCCATGAATCTGAAGTGCCAAAGTGGAAAAAAGGAAATTGCAGAAATTGTATGTGTATTTGAGAAGGAGCTCCCTACAAGTTTCATGGACCTACAAGTCTATTTACTTATACATGTAGTCGATGACATTGAATTGGCGGGTGTCGTATCAATGAGGTGGATGTATTTCTTTGAGAGGTATATGAAAAATCTTAAAAGATATGTTCGACAAAAGGCACATCCAGAGGGTTGCATGGCTGAAGGGTATGTATTGAATGAAGCATTTAACTTCCTATGTGAATTCCTTGGTAAGGATTTTGAATATGGCCCACATGTCTGGGATGAAGAACGAGCATCAAATATTATTGATGGAGAAAAACCACAATCTAATGGTGTTGAAATATAAATTAGTAAGTAAATTCACGATCAATGCCGTTGTTTTTCTTGCAATCATTAATTTACTCTGTAATTTATTTTACAAATTAACAACATGACATTTGGAGTTTTAAATAAACATGTTAACACGTAATAGGTGTAGATGAAAGTTCTATACTTGACAAGTTCATTATGTACCACATGGACTTTATGAACAAACAGATTGATCTGTATGATAAAAAGAGAGAAGAAGTGTTAGAAGCAAGGAGACAATTTAAGAGATCAAACCCAAGGAATACTCCACTTCCCACTCATCTGCTTGGGGAATGGGGCAAAAATTGCACACTAGAATGGGTTAATAAACAAATTCAAAATCAAATAGAGGATGTAGGTACAAATTCAAACATAACAAACGATGAAATCAACATGTCTACAGGATGTGAAAGAAAGGTACTATTGGAATTTTACAAAATAATGTTTCCTTACAGTTTTGATAGTATTAACTATTTTAATATTCGTCATTATATTTGTTTTCACTGAAATAAATGGTCTTTCATATGCGAGGAAATATCCAGCAATGTGGGCATATAGTTGACATTATCATGTAGAAAGTGTAGACGTAAAGAGATGATCCTTTGATTATGGCATCATGGTTGACTTCGAGCAATCCAGTTGATCAAGCTCAAAAGATAAGAATATAATTGAAGGGAATCTACAATATGCTGGGAAAATACAAGAAATTATTGAGTTGGATTACCGCTCTTTTAAATGTATTTTTAAGTGTAGATGGTATGAAGCATTTGAGAGAACATGAAGACATGATACCCATAGTGGATTGTTTTCTATAGATTCCTCATGGTTCCTACCGGAGGATAAGGAGCCTTATGTTCTACCAATTCATTGTGAGCATGTATTTCTTTAACTCAAACAAGAAGTAGTAGTGCTCATTAATCTATTAATTCATAGGTTATTGCGAATATATACATGTGTTTATTAATCAATAAAATTGTTATAACATATGTCTAATATATGTATGTCGTTCATGTGTAGGTATTTTTCTATGAAGATATTTTGGACCCGAAATGGATATTTGTCATACATTATGATCCAAGATTGAGGAATGTATTTGACGATGCATTAGTGGATACTGAGCAAAACAATGTTGGCCAAAAAAATGAGAGAGATGGATTAGAGAAAATCAAAGAAATTGACATCCATGATGATGTTGAAGATGGTTATTGTTGTGCAGTTTTTGCACACACGCCCCATCGAAAGTGGGGACCCTCGGTTTTTTTGGTTTTTGGGTGTCTTGGCCTTTCTATTTTGGGGTTTTGCTTGCTTGAAGCCCACGCTGTAATTTTTATCTTGCTATTTGGAGTGGCGCATTTATGAATTTTAATGAAAAATCTTAAGATCTGAGCACATTTTGGACTTTTCACCGTTTTCGAGAGAATCCGCCCTAGCCGGATTTTCTCGGTTTTCTTTCAAAATCTGGGGGTAGTTGTCTTTTGACCGAAATCTGGGGAAATCTATCTTGTCCAGATTTCTCTGAAGTCCGTTGCCCTGTTGGATTTCTGGGTTTTGGTCTTGGCTGTCTTATCGGTCACATTAATGGCGATTGCACAAACCTTTTGGGGCATTGATATATTGAATCTTGGGGAGTAATTGGTCATTTGAGTTTGTTTGTTCACTTGTCATTTGACTTTGAGTGCTGGAGCTTGAGGTGTGTTGCTAGATCGTGCATTTTGAGGCTATTTTGGAGTGCTGCATTTGAATTTCGTAGACATTGCTCATATCCTGCTCGTGTTTGTGGGTTGATTGTTGGCATCGCCAGTTCTAGTTCTTTCTCTCTCATGGTATGTGGATATGCTCCTTTCCTCTATTGGTTGTTAATTGCTTTTGCTTCGTTTGATTTCATGTCTTTCGTTGCTTCGCTATTTCTTGGGTGTTCATGCCATGTCCAACAATTTGGGGTTTCCGTTGTTTCGCCAGTCCACCAGGTTGATCATTGAGCACTTATTTTGGTCTGGTATTTCACTATTCTTTTCAGTGCTTGCTTGCATTTTGTCCTAAACGTCCTATCTCATTTGTAAGCAAGTCATGCCTAGTTTTTTCGTGCTCCCATGGTAGAGATTTTAGGGTTCCTTACCTAGGGCATAGCCAATCCCTCTTGAATTGCCGAGAGGAGGGTTTTCAATTCATATTTGATCCGTTGGGATCCATGGTTAGGTCATTGTCGAGGTGCAGACACTAGGTCCGTAGTCGTTCGATTCATTTTGGTAAAAATGAGAGAATGTGGATGAGTTCGGGTTTTCGGTGTCTTCGCGGAATTTTGCTTCCTCCGAATTTCCTGGCTTTTCCTGTTCCTTCTCTTTTACCACTTAAAACCCGATTTTTTATCTGCCTCATGAAAGTCTGCTTCCTTCGGATTTTCTCGATATCCATGGTTGGGTCATTTTGCCGGATTCATGCTTTGTGGTAAATTTGTCTTATTCTCTCTAAAATCCGCTTCGATCAGATTTTCTCGAATGTTCCGTTCCCTCTTCATTTTCCAAGATCGATTATAACTATTACCATTTTCGGGAAAGTCCGCCCTGGTCGGATTTTTCCAAAGTTTTGGGGAAATGATGAATATAAGGATTATGTGAGAACTTTTCTTATTGATAGTATGTTTAAATGATCAAATGAATTTATGCTAAGTACCTTTAAGGTTATTCCTTTATTGAATTGATGGATTGAGTGATATTATGGGGGATTGTATGTTTGTCTCGCTGGATTCCACCTGGTCTAGATTTCCCCAAAATTCCTCTCCACTCTGGAATCTGCGAGGTGGGCTAAATCCTGGACTTTGAGATATGGTTCTCTAACACTTGTTGTTTCTTTTGGATCCCATTTTGGTTGTCTTTATTTGCTTGCAGGCAGGATTAGGACAAGATGTTGCTAGTCCAGGCAAAGGGAAGGCAACGAATCCAAGTGCAGAGACTTCTGCTATCTCTGATGCAAAGAAGGTAAATTTGGACATAAAAAGAAAGATTCCTGAAAGCAAGCTGACTTCTATTTGGTCAGGGATCACCGATACCAATGTGGGTATTTGGGATTATGAAGAGTTTAAAGCTGAATTGGAAGCACACAATCTTCCTTTGTTGGCCAGAAGAACTGTTGAATCCGGGTTAGCACATGTAGTGGGTTTTCCCTCCACGGTGCAGTGCTATCAATTGGTGCTTGAATGTGCTAGGAATTATGATAGAGGGACACAAAGGATAATTGGTCCCCAAGGAAGGATTGTGGAAGGTTTTAGTCCTGTGTCCATTGCTAGGAATTTTGATATGCCTGAAAGGTCACATGTGGTGGGCTTTGATATAGACACAGCAAGCAAATACTATGAGGAAAATGTGGTCAAGTCCCAGCAGGTAATCAACTCTTGGTTGGAGAAGCCCAAATCTCATTTCTCCAAATTGCCAAAGTAGCTATTCAGGCTCAAGTTCAGAAGGGAGTATTAAAGTGTTATCACTCTTCTCAGTAGACTCGTAGGATTGAAGAGTACAGGGGTGTTTGAAAGCTGGATGTTTAATGTTATTGCTCAGATGGAGCAGGGTATTGATTATCACTAGGCAGGTGCCATAAGTGCAGTCATCCATTTGTAGTTGTGCAATGTCTTGCAAACCAAGAATTTCACCATGACCTCTTACTTAGTGTATGTATTGGCATGATTTCACCCATATAAGTGGTTGAGCAAGAGGGGTACCTTTGGGCAGGATACAATATATGAGGTATATCCACAACTACACCTAACTGGAGGAAGTTATAGAAAAGCAAATGATGCTTTCAAAATGTATATCACCAGATTGCTGCAAGGTGCAGAGCATGTGAGGATTTATGACAAAGCTAAAGAATTGATAAAGAGATATGGGGCATGGTTTATACAATTCTCCACTTTCTCTTACATTAGGATTGATGGTTGTCAAAGGGCTCCTTACAGACTCCCGAGGTACCCTATTGATCATATTATATTGTTGGAGGTCATTAGGAAGATTTGTGACTTTGACATAGTTTTAAAAGGAGATAAGCATAAAATAGGTTTTGGGAATGGTTTTCCCTTGAAGATAGGAATGGGTGAGGTCTACCCTTCTATCCTGTCTGCTCATGCTTTTGAGGAAGAGATGAGTACTTTTGGTCTCTCTTTCCATTCCAAGAGAGCAAGATTTGACATCACTGGTGAGGCACAAAAGAAGGCCAGTAGGGAGTACAACCATAATGTCAATATTGAGGATTATTGGGTTAACCTTGGTGATGAATTTGAGGTAAGGAAGAAGAATTTCTCTAGGTTTCCAGTGGACTTGGTAAGGTTATACAATGTGCAGGCCATCCTTGACTAGGTGGAAGAGGATGGAAATTTAATTCAGGGTCATGTCTTCGAGGTGGTGAAAGATAAGCCAGTTGGAGAGATCGACTCGTTAGAAGAAGAGAAAACAGAATTGGATCAAATCATGACTCCGGTGATCAAGTACACCAAAATGTGGTTGAAACATAAAATTCTAGAATTGGAGAGTGAGGGTGTCCAATGTACTTATGAACTGATGGGAGACTTGGAGTCTCATTTTGCTTTTGAGGAATCACACGAACAAGATCCTAAAGGTAAGACAAAAGTGGATTCTCCTTTCAAAATTCAGGTTAGAGATGTTCAAGCTGAGAAGGCTGTAGAAGTGGGTAAACAGAGGAAACCTATTGCCAAGAAAAGGAGACATGTATTGAGGAAAGAGGCTGAAAAAGGAAAAGAAGAGAGGGAAGAGGTAGATGTTACCCCTCCATTGATAAAAAGAAGAAGGCTTGTGAAGCTGTCACAAAAATAGGAGGAGGCTCCTAAAACAAATAAGGAAGTTGAACCACCAGTGGTAGAAGTAGAGAGTTCAGGGGAAAGAACACAAGTATACATGAGGAGGTCCAGGACTCCTTCCACAAAGGATGCTTCTATGAAGGAGGACGTTCCTGTGACTGCTCCCATTGCTGAAAAAGAAAGTATTTCCATTCCTCAAGATACTGGTAGTGTACAAGAAGAGCCAAGGAAGGATGAAGATCCTAAGGACTTGGGCGAGGAGGAATTTCAAGAAGGAGACCTCTATAGTGCAGAGGCAAAAATTGACAAGGTGATCCAGTCCCTTTGGTGGCCTATGCAAATTCACCTATGAAAGAGCAATTGAGTAAATCTCATCAACAGGAGGAGATACCAGCTAAGATCCCTTCACCGGTGCAGGTTGTTGTAGAGGAGTAGTTGCAAGACAAGGAGGATCCAATCCTGGATATCCCTAATGTGCCAAGTGTTGAGAAGGATGCCCATAATGACCAGCAGGAGAGAGATAAGAAAGATAGAGTACCAACTGATTCTACTATTCCAAGTTGGCTGAATAAAGAATCGAAAAGTAAACTGGTAATAGTAGAAGATGCTCCTCCTAATTGGGACGACTTAATGGAAAATGTTGAAAAAGGAAAGATTAAGAAGAAGGCTAGGGTTGTGTCCCGGATTGAGAGAGATGGGTCAGGCAATAGAGTGGCTCACATTGCTACCCCTGCCCCCAATAAAGATAGGGATAATGTGACTGCCAAGGATTATCATGTGCAGACTATTTAATTAGGGCATGCAGCTATCGAACAGGACATTGAGGAGTATGAAGGCTCCAGTGCTATAATTGTGGGCAGATTGTAGTAGGCTGTACAAACTAGGCATGAGTTGGAGAAAGAGAATGAGAAATTGAAGAAGTACTTGCAGGAGTTGATGAAACCCTTGCAGTCCATTGGCTCTTCCTCCTCTGCTGCAGGTTTCTTTCCTTAGGAAACCATCTCCGAGCTTGAGAAGATGAAAGGCACCACACTTGCCACAGTTGCTTGGTTGCAAGGAGTTCAGGCTAAAGGAGATGCTGCTATCAAAGATATCTTGTTGACTAGAGGGGATTCCATGAGGTTGGTGGACTGGTTGAAGGATGTGCTTGCTCAAGACAAGGAGGATACTAATCTTCTACTGCAGAAAACTAGTATGATCATGGAGTTTACTGAGGATAAATTGGTAATGTGTGGGATTTTTCCTTTCCCCAGGGTTTTTGAGACTTGGGAATGGTTCAAAATCTTGCAAATGAGGTAGAAGGCCTTGAAGAAGGTTCACAAACAAGGAAGGAAGATTGAGGACACTTTGAATGGTATTCATGATAAGTGTATCTCATTCTTTGAAATTATGACAGGAAGGAAAAAGTTTGCTCCGAAGCATCTTAATCTGGAGCAACTTAGGAAATGGTGGAGAGATGTTTATTCTCCAGTTTCTGAAGGTCCAGTCACTGAACATCAACTAGATGATGCTACAACCTACATTGCAGTTATTGATAGATACTTAAATAATAGAGCTGATTTGGATGGGACATTGAGGCAGGCAAGGGATGATATTAAGACTCTTGAAAGAAGAGTTAGGGTTTTTCCTGTGCCACCTGTTGCTAAGCTGGACAGAGTATTGTTGGCTATGCATGGTGAAGAAGATTGGGCTAAAGATAGGGATGGGAAGTAATTATATGGAGGTACATCAAAGTATGTGCTTCCCATTATTCACATGCATTGGGCCGACCCTTTGATACCTAGGCCAACTTGGATGAAATTGGTGCAAATTGCACATTTGATATTATATTTGAATATCTTTTGAGGCCGACCTTTTGTAGGTCATGTTTAATTGTAAATTCTTATTTTTTGGGCTGACCTATCTTAGGGATTCTCTATAAAATGGGCATTTTTACGTATTTGAGATGGATATAGATAGGTGATACATGATATGCATAGAGAAGTAGAATAGAGATTTCATATTTGAGTGAATTAGGGTTTAGTTTCAAGCAAGTGTTGCAACAGAAAGCTGGAATTATTGCCATTTTGGATGACTTAATATAAGAAAGGATATTGTGATTTGGTATCTATCTTGTGGAGCTTCATCTGGCATGGTTCTTGTTGTTCTATCTTTAAAATTGCTTATAAGTTCATAGTTAAATAGTTGGTGATGCTTAGGGTTTCATGTTTGGAATGTTTGTAGTGATCTCTAGTCCATACTTTTTGCAGTTAGCTGATTGTTAGCTGCTTTGCAAAGTTAACCTGGACTTAAAATTGTGCTTAGTTCAATTATAAGTATTTGTTCAGGATTGCTTGAATGAATGTTTGTGATTTTAAAATATTTAAATACCTTAGAAGATTGCACTATTTCTATGAAATTGCAGATTTATCTGGGTTAAACAGAAAGTAGTTTATGAGAGATCGGTCCATTTTGAGCATTTTATCTTTTGGCATTATCAATCTTAGGGTTAGAAGTATTCTTAGAATTATCTGTGAAACCTTCATATTTTTCTATTTCTTTATTATCTGGGTTTAATTAAAGATTCAAGTATCAATTCATTGTTTATATTTGATAAGTTTAAAGTCCAGTATTTTCTTGTAGTAAGGTCCCTTTTTGATTACCATCATTGTCACATTTATCCCTGAGCTGTTTCATTGCATTTTCAAGACTTGACATTAGAGACCTTGGGGTTATTTCTTTTCCCATAGAGATTTACCTTTCAAGAGAGATAGGATATCATATTTTGTCTAAGTTGTTGCTGTGCAAAAAACACCTTCAATAGATTGGCACTAGAAGGAGGGCCTGAATACGCAAAATGGATCGATTTCTGTCTGCCATTTCTCCTGAGAGGTTCAGAAGAAGAACCAAATCTACTCGAGGAGGAGAAGAATTTTAAGAATTACAAGCCCCTACTAGGTCAAGAAGAACCAGAAGAGTGGAAGAATCATCATCCACCCACCCACCTTCATCACCTCCATCATCTTCATCCTCATCTGACTCCGAGGGAATTCCTATCCCACAGCCACAACCAGTCATAAGTCAGCCATTACCACCTCCACCCCCACCAATGGATTTCCTTGCTAATAATCCATCCCCATTGATCTTTAATAGTTACAATGTCATGCCCAAGAACCCTGAGCATTTTTTCTCTAAGTTTCATACTCATGACCCCAACAGAATAACAAAAGAGCATATTAGGATTTTCCAAACCTGCTTGAGGGATAGAGGAATTAACCATGAGGATGTTGCATGTAGGATTTTCCCTTATTCCCTAGGAGAAGAGGCCTTTTATTGGTATAATCACTTACCTGCTGCTTCCATCCATAATTGGACTGAATTAGAAACTGCATTTCTACAAAAGTTCAAGATTCCTATCAGTGCTAATGAGCTATACCTGCAATTTACTAGAGTTAAAAGAGAGATTAATGAGCCCATAGGATCATTCAATGATAGGTTCCATCGAGCATACACAAGACTTTAGGCACCTTATGGTGGAAATGAAAATACTGCTTTAGAAGTTTACCTTGAAGCCTTGGATAGCCTTACAGCCACTTTCCTTAAACAAAGGACTAATCCCCTGAACACTTTACTTACTACGTATGCAGAGGCTGTGAAGATTAGCATAGAATTGAGGAAAAACTTATCAGGACCTTTACCATCTTTAGGACCTGTTGCTCACCCTGGACAAATTCAAGCCCTTAATCAGGCTTTGACTAGTCATGCTCCCATAATGAATCCAATACCTTCATTGTCTTTGGTTCCTCATCCAAGTCCACCTTTAAATCAAGCTCAACCTATGACCTCTTATCCTCAGCAAAGAGCTAATCAACCCTTTCATTAGCAACAAGCTGGTTTTCCTACATATTTGCAGAATTCAAAAGTTTTGAATCAGGCTATTGGTTTTGGAGGCATACCTGGATATCCTTCAGGTAATGTCAATCTAGCACCACCTAATAGTCTAGATAAGGAAAGATTGGATGAGCTATCTAAACAAGTGAAAAAGTTGAATACAAAGGTAACCTATTTGACAAATCAGAATAGCCAGCTTCAAGCTGCTCAGAAGAACATGCAATCTAACTATGGAAGGGAGAACAAAAACTTTGAAAGAGGGTAGTATTTTGATAGAAATCTAAACTATGATAGGAGACAAGGTTCTGGTCAGAATTTTGATAGAAATCAACAAGGTGGATAGGGATTTGATAGAGGGAAACCACCTAGGAAGAATAGGTCATGGAATACTGGACCTAATAATGGAGGGATTCCTACCCCATTGGATCAACCTTCTACTCAGGAGAAGCCTCCAAATGGTGTATACTTGGTAGAAGCAACTTTGTCTGGTTGGTGCAGACTCCATAAGACTAGTCAGCACTTTGAGTTAGACTGTACCAAATTTTAGATTGCAGCTTCTAATTTTCAGTATGAAGTGGACAATAATTCCACTGGTCAGGAAATTGTACCCTCAAATCCCTATGATTCTCCAGTGCTGGTACTCAACCATGCCCCATTCCCCAAAGGTGAGGAAAACAAACTAGAAGAAGAATCCAATGACCAAGAGGATGAGGTAGATCAGGTGCTAAATGAAGATTAGATTTCCTAGTTGTTTAATGAGGGAAAAGAGAATGATAATGGCCCTTTGGACGAGGACGAAGTTAGTGTTGAAGAAGTTCAAATGTTTCAGCAACCAGTAAAGAAATATGATTTAAGAAATAGACCTAACAGGGGTCCACAGGCTGGAGGTCCTTTCACTACTTCTATCCCTCCTAACAATTTTAATACTCCACCAAATCCACAAGCTAGTAATAATCCACCTTATCCTCATGTACCTACACAGTACTTGTCAAAGGGAAACAATGCTGAAGTGTCCAAAGATAGGAAGGCCAGTGGCTGTAAGGAAACCCATGCTAACCTGAATGTGGAGCAATTAGACAAATATGTGACTGAGAAATTCAAGAAAGTAAAGGTAAGTCTTTCTGCTTTCGAGTTATTAAGAGTTCTTGCTATTAGGAACATAGTTTTTGGACCATTTAGCTCGAATATAGCACCCCAGGGGGTAACTGCCAAAGAGACTGCTACTAGGTCTTCTAATTCCCAGGTACCTAGAAGTCAGGTTCCACCTGTAGACAAAGGGAGAGATAAAGATAAAGGTCAAGTTGCATAAGCTGACACTCATTTGAGTTTATTTCAATTCAAGACATAAACCCCTCCTTTCCTAATTTCAGTTCCTATCTTCAGAAAGAATTTGCATAATTATCTTCTAGATTCAAGAGCCTCTACAAATGTTATGCCTTTTTCTATTTGCAAAGCATTCGGTATTACCCCTATAGCTTCTCAAAAGAAGATTACTCAATTGGATAAAATAGAGGTAAGTGTAGTTGGAGAATTAAACATGATCCCTACACAACTTGCATCAGATCCTAGGGTGCAACAAGTCATCAATATCCAAGTTGTTGATATTCCTGATACTTATGGTCTGATTTTAGGTAGGGATTTCACTAAGGCATTGAATGGGTATACATCTACAGATCATTCTCACATGTGGTTACCATGGAAAGGAGTTCCGAATTGAAAGAGAGCCCTGAATGAAGTATGTAATCACCGAATATCAGAATGTTTCGAATGAGGTGTTGGTGTCCGAGGTTAGCATGAGAAAATATGTGTTAGTAGCATCAGTCATAAAGGATGAAGAGGTTTTCATGCTACAGGATTCTTTAGATGAACACATCCCAAAGAGCAGTAGTTCTGGAACACTGATTGAGCAAGAGGATGAGATGGATGACCGAGAGGATAGGCAGTTTGGTCTATTGGATAACATTCAAGAGTTCATTCAAAAATGTGTGGAGAATGAGATACAGTTGAAAGGAAGTATGACCTTTGAAGAACTATTGCTTCCCAGTTGGTGAAAAATCCATGATGTGCCTCATTCCAAGCTGGAATGTGACTTGTGTCAGACTGCTATCCGACGGATACAGAAGTGCATTGATCTAGTTCCAACCATTGGACTTAGTATGTAGGAAGAATTAACTAATGATAAGGGTAAGAGCCCAACGCCTCCTAAGAAGACCCCCATCCTTAGCAAAGAGCAAGATAAATTAAAACCAAGAGAACCTGATGGCTATTGGACATTAAGATTCGATGGATCTAAATCTAAGCAGGGTGCTGGAGCAGGATTTGAATTAATCAGTCCTAAAGGTAAGAATTATTTCACTACTCATAGACTCTAGTTCCAATGCAATAATAATGTTGCTGAATATGAAGCTTTGATCCATGGCTTGTAAATGGCATCGAGGAAGAAGGTTAAAATGTTACAAGTTTTCGAAGATTCAGAATTAGTAATCAAACAAGTAAGGAAACAATATTCATGCCGAGATAGGAGAATGACCAATTATAGGCATAGAGTGTGAGATCTTATTGAGGGGTTTGAGGCTTTCAATATCCAGTTGATCCCCCGAAATAAGAATCAAGTTGAAGATTCTTTAGCACAAGCTGCTAGCACCTTGCAACCTTTATCACTTTTAGGATTGAATTAATTTACAGTTGAGCTCACTCCAGTACCTTCGGTGCCTGACAACGTTACTAATTTCTAGGTATTTGAAGATGATAAGCATATTTTGGACTTTATTACAAGCTGTGATGTGTTCGCTTCCCATGTCATTGATGAGATAGAGCCTCAGGAAGCATAAATTGACTTTGGAGGAATCATTAATCTGAAGACCAATACTATTCCAAGGGGTATGGTGCAGGTTGAATGAACTTTTGGTTTGGATAAGATAAGAGATTAGGAGCAATAAGCTAAAAGGGAGTCTCTCAGTAGCTAGTGTGAAACATATAATATGGGGACACTAGATGACATGAAGAAAATTTTTATTGGCAAGGTATGTACTTCAGAATAAAGAAAAGGGATTATTGATACCCTACATGCATATCATGATGTAATAGCTTGGAGTTACGAAGATTTAAAAACATATGATACTTCAATAATTACACACACCATTCCTTTGAAGTCGGATGTCAAACCATTTAGGCAGAGACAAAGGCCAATCAATGCCCTGTTAGAACCCAATATTCAAAAAGAGGTGCAGAAATTGCTTTCAGCATGTATTATAATTCCAGTAAGACACTCTACTTGGGTTGTGAATTTGGTTCCAGTAAGGAAGAAGAATAGAGAAATCATACTATGTGTAGATTTTAGGAATCTGAATAGAGCATCAGAAAAAGATAATTATCCAGTTCCTTCACTGGATGAGGTGCTTCAGATCATTAATGGATCTCAAATGATGTCCTTTTTGGATGGGTATTTTGGGTACAACCAAGTTATGGTGCAGTATGAGGATAGGCACAAAACTGCCTTCACTACAAAATGGGGAACTTTTTCTTATAGAAGGATGCCATTTGGGTTGATAAATGCTGGAGCTACGTTCCAGAGAGCTATGGACATTTCTTGTAAGGACATAATTGGTAAGTGCATCATTATTTATATGGATGATTTGACAGTTTTTTCCAAGAAACAAGGAGATCATATAATGGATTTATGCAAAGTGTTCCAAAGATGCAGAGAGTTTGGTATTTCACTTAATCCAAGGAAGTGTATTTTTGGAGTCACAGAGGGAAAGTTATTGGGATATATTATCTCAGAACAAGGTATTGCTATTGATCATGAGTGAATACAGGTTATCTTTAAGATTCAGCCTCCTGCGAGTAAGAAAGAGATGAAGTCATTTTTTGGTAAAATTAACTTTGTTAGAAAATTTATCACTGGATTTGCAGAGATAGTTAAGCCATTGAATGTCATGTTGAAACAAAAAAAAAAAATAGAGTGGAATGCAGAAGCTAAGGGAAGCATTTGCAGAAATCAAGAAAGCTATTGCTGAGGCTCTAGTATTGGTGAGTCCCGATTATGCTAAACCTTTTTAAATATATTCATTCGCTTCTGATCACTCTTGTGCTGCAATGTTAACTCAATAGTCTGATCAAGGCAATGAGCATCCTATAGCCTTCATGAGTACTCCTTTAAAGGATTGAGAATTAAGATATCATTATGTAGAAAAGCAGGCCTATGTTTTGGTCAGAGCAGTGAAAAATTTGAGGCATTATATTTTGAGGAATAAAGTTTTTGCCATAGTACCTGATCTTGTAGTAAAGCTGTTGTTAATGCAAAATGAGTTAGGAGAACGAAGAGCCAAATGGGTGACTATGTTGCAGGAACATGATATGGAAATCCAACCCATGAAATTAGTGAGAGGACAAGGACTTACAAAGACAATGGCTGAGACAATTCATGATCTCACAGCTCAACACTATTATCTTCAAGAAGTATCTCCAGGAGATTGGTACGATGAAATCATTTTCTATCTACTGAATCAGAAATACCCTGATCACCTTAATACAGTTCAGAGGCGGGCTTTGCACCTGAAGAGTGGAAGTTTCATGATGAAAGGAGCTATCTTGTATAAAAGAAATCATGAGGGCATATACTTAAGATGTTTGGGAAAGGAGGAAGCTGTCAGAGTAATGACTGAATTTCATGAGAAATATGGCACGAGCCATGGTCTGCATCAACCACTTCAAACCAGATCTTGAGGGCAGGCTATTATTGGCCTGCTTTGTTCAAATATGCACACCAACACATGAGGACTTGTGACATATGTCAAACAACAACAAGTAAGGAAAAACATGCAGCTCTTCCCCTTTAGCCAGTCATAGAGGTAAAATCATTTGCTCAGTGGGGTATGGACTTCATAGGTCCAATTAATCCTCCATCTTCTATGGGCCACAGGTATATTCTTACCATAACTAATTGTTTTACTAGATGGACAAAGGGTCTTCCTTGGAAACAATGTACTTCGGATGTGGTAATCAATTTTCTTGAGTCGGGAATTATCAATCATTTTGGTTGTCCATTATCTTTGGTTTGTGATAATGGTCTTGCATTTGCATCTCTGAAATTTTCTAATTGGGCATTTGATCATGGGATTGTTATTAAATTTTCATCCAATTACTACCCTTAGGGTAATGGTCTAGCTGAGTCTTCCAATAAGAACCTACTGATAGTTATCTGTAAGTTGTTAGAACAAAATCCTAAGGATTGGCACACCAAGCTCCACTTTGCGCTTTGGGATGACCGTACTAGACAAAAGGCATCCATAGGAACCTCTCCTTATCACTTGGTGTATGGTTTGGAACTTGTGTTTCCTATCCAATTGAAAATCCCTACCCTACAGTTTATCAATGAATACTACAATGAGGAAGATAAGCATGAAGCCCACTTGGTCGAGTTGTTGCACTTAGAAGAGAAAAGAGATGAAGCCCTAGAAAACTTTGCTAAACATCAGGGTGTGGTGAAAAGATGGTTTGATAGGCGAGCTAAGGTGAAGGCCTTTAGAATTTCTAACTTAGTTATCTACTGGGATAAAGCTCATGACCATAAGGGAGAGCATGGTAAATTTGATAAACTTTGGCTTGGTCCTTACCAGATTTCAAAATTTTTGGAAGATAATGCTTTTCGCTTGAAAACCCTCACTAGTGAGGATATCTCGCTGCTTGTCAATGGGCAGTATTTGAATCATTATTTTCAACCTTGAACTATTTACAGTTCATCCTATATATAGCTTAGAGTAGGTTTGTTTTCTGTTGGTTTGCTTTGTTTTGCTGGTTTGCTTTGCTTTGCTTGTTTTTGCTTTGGTGGTTTAGGTTTGATTTGGTTTGTTTCGCTTTCGATTTTGGGTTTTTGGCTTTTGGTTTCTTGTTTTCTTGGGGTTGCATCTGTACAATGGACTATTTGCTTGGGATTGTTCTAGGAATTTCTTTTACAAACTCTGATCAGTTTTTCAGAGTCAAGTGGTGGAAGTCTTCTATTTGAGGTCCCTTGTACTTGGAATTAGAGTCACTTGTTTTGGATACACTTTGGAATATACTCGAGTCTCACATTATTCAAACTAAATTTGAAGATTCTAGAGTTGCATAGGGTTCTTGGATAATTTGGCCAGGTGAAAAATCTTATATTCTGCTTCAGTGCCACTGTGTTGCTCATCCTTGAGTGTGAATTTCATTACTTACGAAGGTGAAGGAGAAAGGTTCTATAGAAAGAAAGAGAAAAGGGAAATTTTTGAAAAGTTTTAATGCTTCACCTTATCAGGGGTATGCTAGTATCTCTACCAGGGCTATGGACGCCTGACTAGCAGTAGAGGTCTACTTGGGAGGGTCACAACAAAACCTTTCCAGAGCTATGGATGCCTGACTAGAAGCAAGGCTCTATCTAGGTTGCTTTTAAATTTTGAACTTTTATGTAGCTTGGTCAGATTTTCCCTGGTTCCCGTTGCACTTACATGATAGGAAATAAATGCACAATACACACACTTGGACCTTGGTATAGGAAAAGGTCTCCCTACTTCTGGTTTCTAAAACTTTGTTCATAGATGTCTCAATGAGAGGATTGAAACCAGAGATTCTTGAAATGCTCTGGAGCATTTTCCCAATGGAGTCACCATTTGTTGTGTAGTTTCTACACACACACCCCACTGGAAGTGGGGAACCTCATTATTTTGGTTTTTGGGTGTCTTGGCCTTTCTATTTTGGGGTTTTACTTGCTTGAAGCCCATGCTCTAATGTTCATCTTTCCTGTTGGAGTGGCGCATTTTTGAATTTTACTAAAAAATCTTAAGATCTGAGTGCATTCCAGACTTTTCACCATTTTCGAGAGAATCTACCCTAGCTAGATTTTCTCGCTTTTCTTTCAAAATCCAGAGGTAGTTGTATTTTGATCGAAATCCAGGGAAATCCATCGTGTCTGGATTTCTTCGAAGTCCGTTGTCCTATCAAATTTTTGGGTTTTGGTCTTGGCTGTCTTATCGGTTGCATTAATGGCGATTGCACGACCCTTTTGGGGCATTGATATATTGAAATTTGGGGAGTAATTGGTCATTTGAGTTTGTTTGTTCACTTGTCATTTGAGTTTGAGTGTTGGAGCTTGAGGTGTGTTTCTAGATCATGCATTTTGAGGCTATTTTAGAGTGCTGCATTTGAATTTTATAGACATTGCTCATAATCCTGCTCATGTTTGTGGGTTGATTGTTGGCATTGCCAGTTCTAGTTCTTTTTCTCTCATGGTATGTGGATATGCACCTTTCCTCTGTTGGTAATTAATTGCTTTGCTTCGTTTGCTTTCATGTCTTTCATTGCTTCACTATTTCTTGGGTGTGCATGCCATGTCCGGTCATTGGGGTTTCTGTTGTTCCGCCAATCCACCAAGTTGATCATTGAACACTTATTTTGGTCTGGTATTTCACTATTCTTTTTGGCGCTTGCTTGTGTTTTGTCCAAAACCTCCTATCTCATTCATAAGCAAGTCATGCTTGGTTTTTATGTGCTCCCATGGCAGAGATTTTAGGGTTCTTGACCTAGGACATAGCCAATCCCTCTCAAATTGCCGAGAGGAGGGTTTTCAATTCATATTTGATCCGTTGGAGTCCGTGGTTAGGTCATTGTCGAGGTGTGGACCCTAGGTCCGTAGTCGTTTGATTTGTTTTCGTAAAAATGAGAGAAAGTGGATGAGTTCGGGTTTTCGGTGTCTTCGCGAAATTCCACTTCCTTCGGATTTCCCCGGCTTTTCCTATTCCTTCTCTTTTGCCACTTAAAACCAGATTTTTGTTTGCTTCACGAAAGTCCGCTTCCTCCGGATTTTCCCGGTATCCGTGGTCGGGTCATTCTGCCTGATTCATGCTTTGTGGTAAATTTGTCTTATTCCCACTAAAATCTGCTTCGATCAGATTTTCCCAGATGTTCCATGCCCTCTTTGTTTTTCGGGAAAGTCTGCCCTGGTTGGATTCTTTCGAAGTTTTGGGGAAATGACGAATATAAGGATTATGTGAGAACTTTTCTTATTGATAGTATGTTTAAATGATCAAATGAACTTATACTAAGTACCTTTAAGGTTATTCCTTTATTGAATTGATGGATTGAGTGATATTATGGGGGATTGTATGTTTGTCTCGCTGGATTCCGCCTGGTCTGGATTTCCCCAAAATTCCTCTCCACTCTAGAATCTGCAAGGTGGGCTAAATCCCAAACTTTGAGGTATGGTTCTTTGACACTTGTTTCTTTTGGATCTAATTTTGGTTGTCTTTATTTGATTGTAGGCAAAATTAGGACAATATGTTGTTGGTCGAGGAAAAGGGAAGGCAACAGATCCAAGTGTAGAGACTTCTGCTATCTCTGATGCAAAGAAGGTAAAGTTGGACATAAAAAGCAAGATTCCTGAAAGCAAGCTGACTTCTATTTGGTCAGGGATCACCGATACCAATGTGGGTATTTGGGATTATGAAGAGTTTAAAGTTGAATTGGCAACATAGAATTTTCCTTTGTTGGCCAGGAGAACTATGGATTCCGGGTTGGCACATGTAGCGGGTTTTCCCTCCATGGTGCAGTGCTATGAATTGGTGCTTGAATATGCTAGGAATTATGATAGAGGGATGCAAAGGATAATTGGTCCCCAGGGAAGGATTGTGGCAGGTTTTAGTCTTGTCTCCATTGCTAGGACTTTTAATAGGCCTAATAGGTCACATGTGGTGGGCTTTGATATAGACACAACAAGGAAATACTATGAGGAAAATGTGGTCAAGTCCTAGCAGGTAATCAACTCTTGGTTGGAGAAGCCCAAATCTCATTTCTCCAAATTGCCAAAGCAACTATTCAGGCTCAAGTTCAAAAGGGAGTATTACAATGTTATCACTCTTCTCAGTAGACTGGTAGGATTGAAGAGTACAGGGGTGTTTGAAAGCTGGATGTTTGATGTTATTGCTTGGATGGAGTAGGGTATTGATTATCACTAGGCAGGTGCCATAAGTGCAGTCATCCATGAGCAGTTGTGCAATGTATTGCAAACCAAGACTTTCACCATGACCTCTTACTTAGTGTATGCATTGGAAATATTTCACCCATATAAGGGGTTGAGCACTATGGGTAGCTTTGGGAAGGATGCAATATATGAGGTATATCCACAGCTCCACCTAACTAAAGGAAGCTATAGAAGAGAAAATGATGCTTTCATAATGTATATCACCAGATTTCTCCAAGGTGCAGAGTATGTGAGGATTTCTGACAAAGCCAAAGAATTGATAAAGAGATATGGGGCATGGTTTATCTAGTTCCCCACTTTCTATTACATTAGGATTGATGGTTGTCAAAGGGCTCCTTACAGACTCCCAAGATACCCTACTGATCATATTATATTGTTGGAGGTCACTAGGCAAATTTGTGACTTCGACATAGTTGTAAAGGGAGATAAGCATAAAACAGGTTTTGGGAATGATTTTCCCTTGAAGATAGGAATGGGTGAGGTCTGCCCTTCTATCCAGTCTGCTCATGCTTCTGAGGAAGAGATGAGTACTTTTGGTCTCTCTTTCCATTCCAAGAGAGCAAGGTTTGACATCATTGGTGAGGCTCAAAAGAAGGCCTATAGGGAGTACAACCATAAGGTCAATATTGAGGATTATTGGGTTAACCTTGGTGATGAATTTGAGGTAAGGAAGAAGAATTTCTCCAGGTTGCCAGTGGACTTGGTAAGGTTATACAATGTGAAGGCCATCCTTGACAAGGTGGAAGAGGATGGAAATTTAATTCAGGGTCATGTCTTCGAGGTGGTGAAAGACAAGCCAGTTGGAGAGATCGACTAGTTAGAAGAAGAGAATACAAAATTGGATCAAATCATGACTCCGGTGATCAAGTACACCAAAATTTGGTTGAAACACAAAATGCTGGAATTGGAGAGTGAGGGTGTCCAATGTACTTATGAACTGATGGGAGACTTGGAGTCTCATTCTGCTTCTGAGGAATCACACGAACAGGATCCTAAAGGTAAGACAAAAGTGGATTCTCCTTTCAAAATTCAGGTTAGAGATGTTCAAGCTAAGAAGGTGGAAGAAGTGGGTAAAAAAAGGAAACCTATTGCCAAGAAAAGGAGACATGTCTTGAGGAAAGAGGCTGAAAAAGACAAAGAAGAGAGGGAAGAGGTAGATGTTACTCCTCCATTGACAAAAAGAAGAAGGCTTGTGAAGCTGCCACAAAAACTAGAGGAGGCTCCTAAAACAGATAAAGAAGTTGAACCACCAGTGGTAGAAGTAGAGAGTTCAGGGGAAAGAACACAAGTATACATGAGGAGGTCAAGGAATCCTTCCCCAAAGGATGCTGCTATGAAGGAGGACATTCTTATGACTACTCCCATTGCTGAAAAAGAAAGTATTTCCATTCATCAGGATACTGGTAGTGTACAAGAAGAGCCAAGGAAGGATGAAGATCCTAAGGACTTGGGCGAGGAGGAATTTCAGGAAGGAGACCTCTACAGTGTGGAGGTAGAAATTGACAAGGTGATCCAGTCCCTTTGGTGGCCTATGCAGATTCACTTGCGAAAGAGCAATTGAGTAAATCTCCTCAACAGGAGGAGACACCAGCTAAGATCCCTTCACTGGTGCAGGTTGTTGTAGAGGAGTAGTTGCAAGACAAGGAGGATCCAATCCTGGATATCCCTAATGTTCCAAGTGTTGAGAAGGATGCCCATAATGACTAACAAGAGAAAGATAAGTAAGATACATGCCAACTGATTCTACTGTTCCAAGTTGGCTGAATAAAGAATTGAAAAGTAAACTGGTAATAGTAGAAGATGCTCCTCCTAATGGGATGACTTAATGGCCAATTTTGAAAAATGAAAGATTAAGAAGAAGGCTAGGGTTGTGTCCCAGATTAAGAGAGATGGGTCAAGCAATAGAGTGGCTCACATTGCTACCCTTTCTCCCAATAAAGATAGGGATAATGTGACTGCCAAGGATTATCATGTGCAAACTATTGACTTAGGGCATGCATCTATGGAACAAGACATTGAGGAGTATGAAGGCTCCAATGCTATAATTGTGGGTAGATTGAAGAAGGTTGTACAAACCAGGCATGAGTTGGAGAAAGAGAATGAGAAATTGAAGTACTTGTAGTAGTTGATGAAACCCTTGCAGTCCATTGGCTCTTCCTCCTCTGTTGCGGGTTTCTTGCCTCAGGAAACAATCTTCGAGCTTGAGAAGTTGAAAGGCACCACACTTTCCATGGTTGCTTGGTTGCAAGGAGTTCAGGCTAAAGGAGATGCTGCTATCAAAGATATCTTGTCAACTAGAGGGGATGCCATGAGGTCGGTGGACTGGTTGAAGACTATGCTTGCTCAAGACAAAGAGGATACTGATCTTCTACTGCAAAAAACTAGAACGATCATGGAGTTTATTGAAGATAAATTGGTAAAGAGTGGGATTTTTCCTTTCCCCAGGGTTTCTGCGCCTTGGGAATGGTTCAAAATCTTGCAAATGAGGTAGAAGGCCTTGAAGAAGGTTCACAAACAAGGAAGGAAAATTGAGGACACTTTGAATGGTATTCATGATAAGTGTATCTCATTCTTTGAAATTATGACAAGAAGGAAAAAGTTTGCTCTGGAGCATCTTAATTTGGAGCAACTTAGGAAATGGTGGAGAGATGTTTATTCTCTAGTTTGTGAAGGTCTAGTCATTGAACATCAACTAGATGATGCTGCAACCTACATTGCAGTTATTAACAGATACTTAACTAATAGAGCTGATTGGGATGGTATAGTGAGGCACGTAAGGGATGATATTAAGTATTTTGAAAGAAGAGTTAGGGTTTTCCCTGTGCCACCTGTTGCTGAGCTGGACAGAGTATTGCTGGCCATGCATGGTGAAGAAGATCGGGCTAAAGATAGGGATGGGAAGTAATTATATGGAGCTACATCAAGATATGTGCTTCCTCTTATTCGCATGCATTGGGATGACCCTTTGATACCTAGGCCAACTTGGATGAAATTGGTGCAAATTTCACATTTCATATTATATTCGCATATCTTATGAGGCCGACCTTTTGTAGGTCATGTTTTATTGTAAATTCTTATTTTTTGGGCCGACCTATCTTAAGGATTCTCTATAAAATTTGCATGTTTCCTCTTTTGAGATGGATATAGATAGGTGATACATGATATGCATAGGGAAGTAAAATAGAAATTTCATATTTAAGCGAATTAGGGTTTATTTTCAAGCAAGTGTTGTAACAAAAAGCTGGAATTGTTTCCATTTTGGATGACTTAATATAAGAAAGGATATTGTGATTTGGTATCCATCTTGTGGAGCTTCATCTGGCATGGTTCTTGTTGTTCTATCTTTAAAATTGCTTATAATTTCATAGTTAAATAGTTTGGTGATGCTTAGGGTTTCATGTTTAGAATGTTTGCAGCGATCTCTAGTCCATACTTTTTGCACTTAGCTGATTGTTAGCTGCTTTGCAAATTTAGCTTGAACTTAAAATTGTGCTTAGTTCAATTATAAGGATTTGTTCAAGATTGCTTGAATGAATCTTTGTGATTTGAAAATATTTAAATACCTTAGAAGATTGCACTATTTCTATGAAATTGCAGATTTATCTGGGTCAAACAGAAAGTAGTTTATGAGAGATCGGTCCATTTTGAGCATTTTATCTTTTGGCATTATCAATCTTAGGGTTAGAAATAGTCTTAGAATTATCTCTGAAACCTTCATCTTTTGCTATTTCTTTATTATCTGGGTTTAATTAAAGTTTCAAGTATCAATTCATTGTTTAGATCTGATAAGTTTAAAGTCAAGTATTTTCTTGTAGTAAGGTCCCTTTGTGATTACCAACATTTTCACATTTATCACTGAGTTGTTTCACTACATTGTTAAGACCTGACGTTAGAGACCTTGGGGTTATTTCTTTTCCCATAGAGATTTAATTTTCAAGAGAGATAGGATATCATATTCTGTCTGAGTTGTTGCTGTGCAGAAAACACCATCAACAGTTATGTTTAGGCACAAGAAGATAAAAATACAGAGTTAGATGATGTTATGGAAGACAACAATGGATGGTATAGAAAATGATGATCCAAATACATCTGGTAACAATATAGATGGTCTACAGTGAAATTTCAATGATGATGAAGATGATGCAGGTCAAGATGAGGATGTTGATAATATTAATACTTGAAAGAACATATGAACATTGGCAATGATACATTGGATGACATTGTAGCAGACAATAATGTTAATGACCAAGAATTCTAAATTTTCAAAATTATTTGTAATCCATGTTTAAAAAAGGATGATTCTTATGGCCTAAACTTTGAAATGCTTCAATAATATTATGTTGTACTTGGACAATTGAAAACCTATTTTATTCTCCTAGCAAGCTTTTTAATTTTCCATTATAATTCTAGACCAAACAACATTTACGTGGATGGCCTTTTACACCAATATTTATTTGTATGAAGTTCATAAACCTATTGTCAAGTAGTAAATTCCTTTCATAGATAGGAAATGTAAAGGCTTCATTTAAGAAAAGATAAATAGTTTCTTTCTGAGGGTAATCCACATGCAAAAAGTAAAAATCACATAAAAAAATAATTGTATAGTAGAAAATCAGAATCAATTAGTTATGTCTTATTTCACTTGTACTCTTATCTGAAAGACATAGCGTATTCACCATACATTTCCCTTGACAAAGAAAACATGTGATTTCATTTATTTTTATTGTATATCTCAGAAATGAAATTGTTGTTACATAATGATGCACTGAGAAAATAATACATACAAAAAAATGCAAAGAAAATGTTTGAAATTTAACATGCAACCTACTATGTTGTGTCGAAAGGAATAAATATTAACTAGGACAAGAAATAAAAATAAAATTTTGATGATTGTACTTTAAAATGATTAGGATATGAAAAGTATGGACAATGATGGCGCTAAAATTGAAAACCCTGATTTTGATGACATTACTGTTTTATGTCATTAGAGATAAAGAGCACATACAATTTTATATACATAGCAAATAAAGATTTGAAACTACTAAACCGAAAATGTAAACACTGTAAGTTTTTTCCTTAAACAATAATTTACATACTCACTTACAAAAAAGGGTGAAGCATTTTTTATTCAAACTCTATTTTCTTTAATAGACATAACAATAAAAGAATATTTACAAGTACAAGAATATATACACTGTTTCATAGAAAATAAGGAATATTTCATAGAATATATAAGTACAAAAATATATACAAGAATATTTACAAGTACAAGAATATATACATTGTTTCATAGAATATATACACTATTTCATAGACTTCTAAATTTTTAGAGTTATTTGCAATCTGTTGGGTCTCAAAAACATAGGTTTTTAGACCATAAGAGGGTGCCAATCTCTAAGAGGACTTTAATCCTTAATACAAACCAATTAAAGTAAATTATTTGAAAGGAATTTAATTCACACCTAACTAGAAACCAATCAAAGAATCCACATAGTAACAACAAATGTGCCCTGATAAATCTTGCAAATTTAAACAACTTGAAAAGACCACTTTGGAGACAACAAAGCAATAAATAAGCATGAAAATCGACACAAAAATTGAACACTGAAAATGGATTATAAGTTATAATGCATTTGCTCCATTATATTTCTCAAAATGTAAGCATACATAACATGAGTTATTTTGATATGAATAAGTGGATGAGATGGTCTAGTATCTATTCTAATGGATTGAATTGATGATGATATGATGATCAAAATCAAACCTTGGTTTCCCTATTTGTACGGGAAGCAACAAGCTTCAAGTCCGTTCAAAAAAGTTACATCATTTCTTAGCTAAAGAATAATTAACATAACATAGAAACTTAAAAATAGTTTATTGTTGGATGCACCACAATCTGTTAATCATCAGAAAGCACTCATGACCACCTAAGATCTGTTCAAGGCTCAAGCACCATGTTAATGCATCCACAACAACCAATCTCTGACTACCTCCTCATACAACTCGTGCAAGGAACAATTTAACCTTTGACATGTGATCAATGTATTTCTCCTGGGCATAAGTGTTTGCATTCTGTAGAGTGTCTGTCATTACATTCTCCAATCCAACAATCCTCCCAAGTTGCTTATGCATTTTCTTGAGTACCTCATCCTCATCATTGATGTCATCAAGGACACTTGGCAAAAATTTTGATATCTCATTTTTCCAAGTTTCCTGATCCTTCAAATCCATTTCTTCAAAGAAACCTGGCATGGCCATACATAGTGGCTGGCTGAAGTCACTCAATTCCTATGTCAAGATATTCTAGAAGTTTTCATGTGTATTCATGAGGCTATGACATTCTTGGAGCAAAGAATTATTATCTCCATCTTTTTCCTTGATATGGGATTCCATTTCCTTCATCCTATCAATCAGTCTTCCATTCTCCATGAGGGCCTTGTATGTTCCATTATGAACATGCTAGACACCATCTGCATGTTGGGCACATATCTTTGAATTTCATACAAATTATCCTTGATGATACTTCAAAATTAGTAGCCTTCAATTTTCTTTTTAGTTCTTCCTATTCCTTTTGAGCCTTTTCAAATTTATGCTTCCATTGAGCAGTCTTAGACATGGCCTCTAACGCTTTTATTTCATGTTCAATTAAAGGAGAGTAAAGCCTTGGAGAAGTAGGTAGCCTATCTTTGTAGTTGGTTAATTCTTGTTTCAACCTGTCATTTTCCTCTATTAGCCACTGGTTATCTCTTACTAGCTTTTGGATTTGGGCTTTGGTGAATTTGGCTACATTCACATTCAAGTCAGCAGTCTCCAAGGGATCTATCTCCCCTACTGTTTGCATTAGGAGATGTCCAAAAATATGATCATGGTCAATGAGTGAAGGCTTCTTTCCTAGGGGTTAAAGAGCCCAAATTTGCAAAGTGGTATTATCAGGATTGGACCCTGACCCTGTATAGACCCTGTCACCTACTTCATCTGTTATTTGCAAAGTTTTATTCTTTCTCTTCAAAAAGATGTCAAACACAATGGCTGAACTAATATCCCACCTAGGAAGGAGAATAACTCCAGCTTCTTGCAATAATTCTCTTCCTCTCTCAGCATTCATGTCTCTAATTTCCCTATCAACTTCATGTTGCAACTCTTTCAAGGCATAAGCCTCTTTCTCAAGGTCAATGTCATTTAACCTTTCTCTTATTAGTCTTCCTTTATACTCATATATAAACGACTTAAATTTAGGGGTTTGCACAAAATTATCATCTGTAACAAATTCTTCACTTGGACGATGCCTCACATCATAAAGGTGATCACACTTCTTTCCAATGGAATCTCATATTGGGGTATAACAAGAGCATTAAACTGTGAGACTTCTTCTTTCTCCTCAATGTTATCTTCTTCCATGGATGGGGAACCAACTGAAAATATCACTTTAGGAGTAGGTTGAGGTGATAAGTGATCCAGTGGTGTGATTGTTTCTACTTGCCTCCTAGGACTGATGTCCCTTCCTCTTTCAAATGCCAAAAGTGGCACATCTCTTATCAGTTCTTCTTCATGGTGGATTAACTGTTCAATTCTTTCTGTGGGATCCTGTACCTCAGGGAAAGCCCCTATGTAGCTTGGGTTATTACTCACCTTCCAAGCCTCAACCATCATAACCCTACTATAGGCATTCATTCTCATCATGTTTTGTTTTTCTTCACAATTTTTGATGACATCTTCTAAAAGGAAACTATGCTCATACCCTTTCAATTTCTAAATTTTTTTGGCATCACAAATGAAGTTTTCAAGATCAAACTTTTCCCTTTTGTTTCCAATCGACAAGCCATAATAATCTAGTTTACCATTAACCAAGTCATAGCCTGAATCAAAGATAATAGTGAAATCAGCAAAGCATAAATTGGAAGGCATGAAAGTTTGCCTCCCATAGCTCTTTAAATGCATGAAAGCTGAAAATGACAATTGCCTTATGATCTCTAAATAAGCAACTCTGACTGGCATAGTCTTAGGAAACAAATAAGGTGCAAATTCAAATCCATAAACCCTAATAACAATACAATCCCCAAACATGTACCAATCCCCCCAATTATGATTTATCCTTGCTTCATGACCCATATATTTTGGTTGAAGAAATATTAAGATCTCTGGGGAGAGGTTGTAGTCACATTTGTGGTCTAGCATCTTGTATAGTGTTTTGACAAAATATTCCTCAAAATATAGGTAGTGGGACCTCCCACACTTGTTTTCCCACACAGTTGTCCACATTTGTATAGGTCTTGAATTTCCATCATTATCTAAGTCTTTTATTCTTAATTCCTCACCCCATATCCCCATCACTTGCCCTTTGTATAATATCATGTGCATGAAAAGAGAATAGTTCTTGAAATTAATGGCTTCATTGTCATTCTTGATGATATTGATGGCCTCTAACAAATACTCTACATAATCATAGGGTCAAGCATTATGGCTTTGGATTTCTGTGGCTAAAAGCATGGGAAAAATTGTCATGTTCTTAGGAACATCAATTCCCAGTACTTGACCAGCTGAGTAATAAGTGTATTGAAAGTATTCTTCAAACAAAGCCACAAAGAATGGGGGATTATCCTCACTAGAGAACCTCATAGTTTGGTTACCCGCACCTTTAACCCTATGTAGAGGCAATTTTCACCTCTTGTAACTTGTGTCCATGGTGTGGTATTCCTCCAACAAGTCTCTAATTCATAATTTTATTTTCAGGGAAGTGTTTAGCTGAAAAATCATGGAAATATAATCTAGCTTTATGACCATGAATTGTGACCCATCAGGAAAATGAATTTCTCTCATCTTCGGATTGTAATTATTTTCCAACACCTTGATTAACTCTATGTTCACAAAGATGTTGGGTACTACAAGTTTACCCAAATTCAAATTCCACAGGTTTGACACTGGGCTATGCCAAAATTTCTTCCTATAATGATAAATAAAGAGGTCGTAACCCATACGTGGAGTCCATACATCTCCCATATTTTTTTGTTTATCTTCTAATGTCACACATGATGGGTGAAGCTATGCTATTCTTCTGGATTTTGGCCCAGACCTAGGACAATGATCAATTAAGTCTCGATTCAATTGCCTAGCTTCAATTTTCTGTCTTTTTGCTTTCTATTTGCCTGGTTTTTTTTCCATCTCAACCCTACTCATACAATTATTTCATCTACTTACTGAGAAAATAATTTGAGTTGAATCTAGACCACTTACTTGGATAAATGCTGCAAATATCTAGCTGCTTACTGCCATCCAAGTTGGTTCTCCAAATCCTTCAATTATAATTCACAGTGATTTCAACTTCTTTGAGGCCGTATTTATCAAATTTCAGGACACTTCATCGTGCCACCTTTATGATCAAGTTCTTCATTAATAAAGGTATTCTCATCGATATTTTTGTTAGGCACATCAATTAGACTAATCATCATTTCATAACTATCGAAGAGATTTTTAATTAAAATGCTCGTTTTTTCTTCCATATGCCGGTATGGCAATGTTTTTTCCTTCCCTTCTACTGTTTACTGCACTACCACCTTGCTCAAGGCTTCTTGTTGTGGGGTTGCAGTGTATACCGGTCTACTGCATATGTTGCTCACCTTCCCGATAGTATAGCGGTGTATGATTTTGATCATTACTTGAAGAGTGTCAATGAGACAATCTTATTTGTGTTACCGATATCTCAATGTCTCTTCGACATTAGATCTTATGTTCCTTCGATGTTGGTTGCTGGTGTCGATGAGACAAGTTAATGTCTCTTGCCGATATGCCACTGTCTCATCGACAATTACTTCGTTATATCCAAGAGCTGTGTTTCACCAAGCACTTGTAGATATACCTTGTCGATGTGACATAAGTGATTCTCTCCTCGATATGCCCGTATCTTGTTGACATTTCACTGTTTTACATCGTCGATGAGACATATAAATAAGTCTCTTCGACATAGGGGTGTCTCATCTACATTTCTGATCTGTGCTTTGTGCTAATGTTTGGGAGACTTTGGAGGGACTCTCATTGACATGGTGTTGTCTTGGTGATATGCTATGAGAAATCATAGGAGTATTTCAAAGGAGGAATACATTTTGATGCTGTGATCAAGGGTTTTATTTGGAAGCTCACGTGAGGGATTTTATTAAATTTAAGTTATTATGACAAGAATTCTATGCATATGGTGGATGTAAGAGATGAGTGAAAATGGAAGTATGCAAAAATAATTAGGATGGAATAGTGGCTACAAAATCCATGTTTAAAAAGGATGATTCTTATGGCCTAAAATTTGAAATGCTTCAGTAATATTATTTGTGTCGATACAAATTACCTATTGCAATATCCTTAAATTGTTCAATCTTTGGTATGAATTGTTGGTAGAAAAAATAGGATTACTTGATTCTTCTTGCATTCATTTTGTATCAACATATGTTCATGAAGACACAAAAGTTAATAGCTCAATCAGGTAGAGCTTTTGTGATTTTCAAATGAAGACTAAGGTACATTTTTATTTCTGCTACATTATATTCATGTGCATAAACAAAATCAAAAGATTACATTACTAGATTGCACTTATGCAGATGCATATAATATAAGAAAGATTGCAAAATCCTTTAAAAAATGTAGTCTTTATTGATAATGTAAACGTATGTAGCTGTGGAACTGACTATTTGAATGCATATAATTATAGATACAAAAGAGGAAAATGCACATAAAGAGAAATGACGAATCTCAGTTGCTTTGTTTTGCATCATCTCCAGTCTTACCGCTTGTCTAAGCCTCCAAGTTGATGTCTTCCTTGCTGCTCCTAGGTTCTCTGCATTTGAGTGAGAAGAGTATTGTTAGAGCAATGAAGGATCACAAGTCAAAATATGTGCATACATATATAAACATATAATTTAATCATCATGTGCATTAAAATAACTTGCATACCATAGATGTCCAAGAAAACAAGAAAGTTATCGGACATATCTATCATATGTTTGGTTTTATCTAACATGTTTTCTCATTGTTCAGGTATAGATAAAATTAGGTTGTTTTTTTGTTTATCTTGTTACAACATGTGGGGTGAAATGTGGCTCCCACAAGGGCTGAGCCCAGCCTGCTGCCCCATTGTTTCATTTGACAAGGATAATCACAAGTAAACCATCCATGAAGCATTAAAGATCAATCTTTGCAAGGATAGTGGAGTATGTTTGTAAGGGGTAATCTCCTTATTGATAAAGATTTATCCTTATTAATAAGAACATTCCACTATCAACATAGCCATGATTTTGACAAAACTGATCATCAAGGATTCCAAGCTAGTTTTCATTAACAGTTTGGTTAAAAGTAAGCAGCCCCAAGCATCATAACAGTCACAAGAATTGAACATGAGGGAAAGTCATGTAGATTAAAAGCTTACACAATAGTCATCACTTGTAAAGACATAGACAACATGTTTCCACATAACAAATTAAATCAAATGTATGAAAGGTACAATGATGAAGTCCATAATAGTGAATGTTGCTTAAGAAGGATTGAAGGATCATAACATTTTGTATCAAGGAGAACAAGGTAACCTCAAACTTTGTTGTAGCTGAGTATGACAGTACCTGAGCTTCTGGTGTTTCTAGATGGAACCTATAGCGGAAAAGTGTAGTCTCCATCTAAAGGAACCATCTTCAGAGCTCTTCCCTGAAATGAGGGTTGAAAACATCAGAAGAAAAGAAATACCATAATTCTAAAGTAACAATTTATATCAAGATAAATGTCAGAAAGTATAATTAAAAAGACAAATCCTTACAATTGGACCTCAAATTGGACCAAACAGATTTATTATTTTATCTTTAGAATGTAGGAACTTTCTCTGTCTGAGCTTCATGATTTGAAATTGGATCAATAAAATTTATGATTTTATCTTTAGAATATAGGAACTTTCTCTGTTTGATATTCACGAGCTAAAATTAGATCAAAAGCTGGATAAGCAGATTTATGATTTTATCTTTAGAATGTACAAACTTTCTCTATCAGATATTAAAGATGTAAGGTTGGATCATAAACTGGATAAGAAGATTTATGATTTTATCTTTAGAATGTAGGAGCTTCCTCTGTCAGACATTTAGAAATTCCTACAGACAAGTTTTGCTTCAAAGCGAAAACACTCAAAAGTGTTTCACACTGGCTCAAGGTACAATCCAACCTGGTTATGACATTGATAACAATCCAATTTTGACTGACCCATCCATACTCGAACATTGCATCACAATCTATTCTTCGTGCACATAAAAAATGCCACATATTAACCCCTTCTACATAAAACTCAAAATACCATGAAACAAGGAGTCCCCTATATTAGAGAGTAAGTAGGCAGTCTATAGGGCATAGTTTGATTTTATAAAAGGATGCTCATGAAAGGAATCTTCAACTGACAATTTGTGAGGTTTTTGAGATTGCAGCTGATGGTCCAATATCCAGTCTTAAAGGTAGTTAGCAAAGTAGTAAATGTGCAAGAAAATCAAATTGTACACAACAAACAATTCACAATGTCATCCTACATAATGCCTTAAGTTTGAAGACAAAAATATCATTGTATCTTAATGAAAGTAGTGACCTTAATGGTCAATCATTGGCAACCATGATTTTAAAACATGCTATTGTGCTTATGGAGGCAACATTTTAAGCAAGGTGGTGAGTGGTGGTTTGGAACAATGACAGGTATGAAGGACTTGCTTTATATGCATACTATGCAGTCTAGCTTAAGACAACGTTCTTAGAAGAGATTGAAGGTGGATTATGGAACTCAAGGGTTACCATGATAAATATTAAAGCAAAGACTAAGATCTATTTAAAAGCCACTATCATGAAGATATTAAAGATGTCAAATACAAAACCCTATCAGCTGGAGTAATGAACATAGTGCAAAAGAGGACAGTGTGCTAGGGTAGAATTAGGAGATCTCCACATTATCTAATCATAGGAAAATACATCATTTTTTTTTTTTTAAAGTAAAATAAATTATTCTAAACCCTATATAGGACACATTGATGCTTCAAAAGCATCTGATTTATTTTTTTAAATTAAAAGAAGTCATTCTAAACCCTATATAGCATACATTGATACTTCAAAAGCATTTGAAGGAATTTGAGATTATGCAAACATATGTCAATTAAATACCTAGATTACAAGAAGTAGCACAAACATTGTAACCCTTGTTGATCAGAGCAGGAATGAGATAAACAACAATGAATCCTATGCTTCCTATCATGCACATCTCCTTACCACTCTATAATTCTTTACTGAAACACTTCTCCATTTTGGTAGGCTACACTTGAAAATAAGGTTTCAACAATTTTATTGTATGTTTATTAAAATTAAAACTCCATTATGGCGGGCTATGCCTGAAAATAAGATTTTGACAAAATTTTTAGAGTATGTTTATTAGAGTTTTAGAGTATTTTGGTGGGCTATATTCTTGATTCCTTAAATGATTTATTCAAATGGATTGTGATTGATGTGATTTGCTGAATTTAGTGCTATAAATTATAATGATGCCATGATTACCATACTACTGTTGTCTCTTATTATACCCATTGTGGTATGGCGGCATTTTACCCTTCCCTTATGCTATTTACCACACTACCGTCTTGCTCAATGCCTCTTGTTGTGGGGTTGCGGTGTATACTGCTCTACCGCATATGTTGCTCACCTTCCCGACGGTATAGTGGTGTATGCTTTTGATCATTACATGAAGAGTGTTGATGAGACAATCTTATTTGTCTTGCCGATATCTCAATGTCTCATCAACATTACTTCGTTATAAAGAGTTATGTTTCATCGAGCACTTGTAGATATACCTTGTCGATGTGACGTAAGTGATTCTCTTCTCGATATGCCCGTATCTTGTTGACATTTCACTATTTTACATCATTGATGAGACATATAAGTAAGTTTCTTTGACATATGGGTGTCAAAAACTGACGCTAAACCTGAAGCTAAACTCAAAGCTAGAGTTAGAGCTAAAAATGGTGCTAAACTTGAAGCTAAAGGCGACACTAATGATGGTGCCAAACTTGAAGCCAATATCGGTGCTAAAGGTGGCTCTAATTTTGGCACAAATTAGCACCTAAATTAGCACCAACTTGTCCTGATCATTGCAAATAAATGCCAAAAATAGTGCCATCTCGATAAATAACACCGACGTTTTAAAAAAACTGGCAAAAAATACACTAAAACAGTGGGTGGAAGCAAAAAATGGAGGAAATCACAGGGATTTGTTTTAGTGAAAATATATTGGACCAATAGAAAGCATCCATTTAGGATCACCTTTGCAGCTTAGCAAAATGCACATCGTCAAGAGGAACTGTCATATTTGTCCATGTGGCAGTTCCTCGCATTTTCATAGTCTTAAGATTAAACTATTGAAAAGAACTTGCAGAATGGAAAAAATCCTTTAGATTGTGCCATGTGTCATTAGATGATTGTGCTTCAAGACTCCTTTTATTATGTAAAAAACATGTCGGGCTTGATCAACAACCAACACGTGCCCATCTAATAGCTCAAATCTTGACACTTGGCAGCCTCTTGCAGTTTCACAACTTCAAATAAGCCTTTAGAAAAATACTCTGCAAAATGGTAGAAAGGAAATAAGATGATACCACATGGCACCCATTAGACCAATATGTCAGTATACCTTTGAAATTTTTCCACATATCTTCTTCTTTCACTTTTGCAAGGCACTTGTGGGTCCACCTAAAGGGGCTCCACAAAATGACATAAAGCCATTGAATCAACACCATGTGGCATGGTGGGTTTAAAAATGGTCCCACTACTGCAAAAAATGCTTGATATGCCATGTGGCACCTTTTTCGTGCTTCCACGAGATGACTGTGGACCAACCTTAAAAGTCTCTACAAAATGGTGGAATGCCTCAAACTTTGACACATGGAACTGGTGGGACCTACTTCAAGGTCTTGCAACAATATGTAACTCAAACTAATCCATGTGTCATCAATTTTGTGGTTTCGTAGGAAATTTTTTCCTTAGTTAAAAACTCATTATGGAATGGCGAAACCAACATAACAATACCATTTGTCGGTGTAATTAGGGCTAAAATATTAAGGGTTAATGCAATAAAGAATATAAATCAAACCCTAATAAACAATGAAGCACAAATGAGAATAAAGACATAAAGTATAAAACAATATTACCAAATCTTCATGCCACCATTGATTCACCTCCATTGTACTTCTCCATTTTGCTTGAATATGATAATTTCCCTCAGATTTGAGTGTGCAATAACAAGCCTATGATAAGTGACTAGAAAAATATTGAAAGATTGTTGTCTCACACTAGCAACATATACTTGAATAATATGTGTAGATTTGTCTCCCTGACAATGACAAGGGTAAGGTCTTTTATAGAAAAGACAAATTTGAATGAATGGTTGAAATTGGATACCAATAAGATGTCTTAATCAATGGCCAAGATTGAAAGTTGTAGTATGGACTAGGGTTAGGGCAAAATTAGGGCAAATGATAAGGATCAATGGTCAAGATTAAATTATGAGATAATTCAATCAAGGTCTAGGATTAAATGAGATGTCAAGAGATAAGATTTAATGTGGAAGATAAGATTGGCAAGGATAAAGAGGTGATAGGAGAAATTAAATAATAAAAATTATTAAATTTAGGTGGCCAGTGAATAATTAAATAATTAAAATAATTATTTAATTATAGAGGAATGTGAAAAAATGAATCATTTTGAATTAAATAATAATTTAATTAAAAATTCAAGAGAGCGGACCAAATTAAATAAATAAAATTTATTTAATTTAGGAGAGAAAAGGCTGATGAATAATTAAATAATTAAAAATAATTATTTAATTATAGTGGAAAGTGGACAAAAATTAAATAAATAAGAATTTATTTAATTTTAGAAGGAAGAGGACTTAATTAGTGACATAATTAAATAAGTAAAATTTACTTAATTAATCACGGAGGAATAAAGATAAAAAAAATGAATGAATTAAATAATTAAAATTATTTAATTAATAGAAGAATTATGAATTTAGAAAATAATTAAATAATTAAAATTATTTAATTATCAAAGACAAAAGGGGAAATGATGGAGAATTTAGAAATCGCAAGCCTAGGACAAATTTTAGTGTCTACATTTTGCCCCTCTTTGATCCAATGCAGTTTATCGCATTGTGTCAAAGAAATTCAGTCAAAACATGCCCCAGTGTAAAGAGGATGAGGAAGGATGACAAGGATGGTTGTGGTATGCCCCCTCGAGAGGACATGCGGGTTCAAAGAACACAAGTGTGCTCTCAAAATGGATAAGAGGAAAAGAGATAAGCGACATAGAAGAAATTTTAGCATAGAGGATATGGATGTTAGTGGAGACAACTTTAAAGATGCATATTTTTCTAGACAAGACACTACACTAATCATCATTAGGCGGTAAAATGACACAAATGGACAACAAACACCATGGTATGACATAGACCAAGGTGTGCAAGGTCATCCATTTGCAAAACAAATAGTCGCAGACAAGGAATGTCCTAACTCATACTAAGGGCCAAGTTGCCCCAGTCTTTTTGTCATGACAATCCATAGACAACAATCAAAGAAAAAAAATAGGTCATGAGAGGTCATCGCACCTCTAAATCCTTTATGGGACATCCTCGAGGTAGCTAGTAACATGACCCAGAGACAAAGAAATAAAAAGATAAGACATAATAGACCAGAAAAATTAACAACCATTTTAATTGTGTTTGCTAATGTTTGTTTGTTAAAGATTGATTGCATGATAGTTTGACATTTTGACAATTGGACGGTTTTGATAGGTTGCCAATTCGATGGTACTGATGGTTGGACAATACCTGTCATCAAGAAGGACACATCCTAAGAAGGCAAATGACATTTTGATGAGGTCCAAGTCCAAGAAGGACACATCTTGGAGGGGACCAAAGAGTGACGAGATTGACATTGCTTTGACAATTTGATTGATTTTGACTGTATGATCGATTGGACTGTGTTGTCTAATTTGGACTTAATGACCAGTTGGACTATGTTGTCTATTGTCTTATGTCTGAGTTTGGCTATTTATGACTTATTTGATGAGACGAATCCTAACAAACTGACCTAATACCTTGGGGGCACATCGACAGACGACCTTGCCTACGTTGAGTCGTAGAGGCAACGTAGTTCGACGATGGCATGGACTGACTAACATGACTAACTTGACTTTGTTTTTGGGGTTTTGAAAATTATTTGGATGTTTTTGGGTTTTGAAATGTTTTGATTTTTTTGGATTTTTAATTTTTATAATTTTTTTGGATTTTTTGAGGACATTTTCTGATTTTTTTTAGGACTTTTTATGATTTTTATGGATTTTTGATGTTTTATAAGGATTGTGAAAAATGCATGTGAATGATGCCTACAAGCAAGCAAGAACGCATGCACAAGAATCCCAAGACAACCATGATCTTGCCTCTAGTCAAGATGAATACCAATTGACAGGTGATGATGATGATGACATTGTTTGACGTGGGAAGGACACATCCTGAAACAACATGAAGATGATGATAATGTGACTAAAGGATCAAGGTTTGCAATAGGAATAGGAACAATACCAAGGAATGTTTTGGATGATGCGCTAGGTTTCATAGCAATATTGTGAGGATTAGGCTCGTTGCATTTGGAATGACTTCATTAGGACTAGATGGGATGATGGAGGATATTTAGACCATTGATAAGGGAAACCAAGATAGGCGATAGGTATAAAAGGAAGATGGATGGCTATGGGAGACATGAGACTGGGGGAATTTCCATGTGATCTTCAAGGGGTATGTTGCAGAGGGATAATGAGGCTATGGAGGTAGGGACATGATATTTCTTGAATAGGGTATGGCCAAAAGGATAGACATGTCAAAAGTTTTCCCAAAGCATGATTTATGTTTGTACCTCAGTTGCTATCAAGATCAATGGATGGAAATGCCAAGACTTAGATGGATAGATGGAAATTTCATAAGTAAATGTTATAGGAAAGGTACATGAGATGAGACGACTTTCCCCCAAGTGTAGTGATCTTGATAGATAATTTATTTTACACATGATGCCTATTTGCCAAGTTTTCATCACGGTACTTATCCAAAATGCCATAAGAATGGTTTTCACTATTGGACAAAAATTTTCTCCTTACCATTTTTTTTTTTTGACTTTTTTCATTTTTTTGGTGTCACCAGGATGCCTGTTTGCCAGGTTTTCATCAAAGTGACAATTTTTTTTGATTTTTCAATTTTTTTTTATTTTGGAATTTTTAATATGGGCAGGGTGTCTTGGATGCCCACTAATTATTCTGAAGTTGTTGCCTGTACCGATGTAGAGATGAGTTCCATGATATGCCAATAATGACCTTTCTAAAGTAGTTTCCTTGTTAGGATCATAACACTTTCATACAACTGATTGATGTCATTGTGATCCTTTTTGATAATAGAGTTGGCCTTATCAAAATACGCACATCATGATAGAGTGCCATGAGAGTCCTTATGATAAAGAGTTATTGCCAAGATGTGATGGATTTGTGACATGGGATTTTTGGACTTTAGGCGAGATGTAGGATTATGAAAAATGGTGTTAGGCATGGAAGGATTGTTTGGACGTTTGGATGGATCACTTTTTATTTTCCAAACTTTAAGTGTTGGATGGTAGAGTTTGGAATTTTGATTAGGATAATGTTTTGAACCAACACTTTTAGAAGCCTTGCTTGATGACCATTTCGAAGGAGGTGGACATTTATTATATGTGGGAGTCCTCTTGTCTTGTGGCTCCACATTTTGATTGACTTTTGAATTTGACATATTTTCTTTGGGATCCATTTTAACTTCATTTATCCACTTGTATTTTTGTTTGATTCAATGGCATTTGACATTTGACTTTGAATTTTGGATTTATACGACTTTTGTTTTTGTTGGTTCCAAATGGAAGGCTTATTCATGTTGGAATAATGGTTAATAGTGTGGATGGAAGGGGTGTTGGAAACAATCTTATGACAAGGACTACTCATGAAATCCATTTTGATGTTTGTATTAGATAAAGTTGCCCCCAATATCGAGGAGGTATCATTAACATCATTAGATTTTTTGATTGAGGAATAGCCAAGATCTTGATGTCTGTAATTTTCCTGAAGCTGTACAGGTTCTAGAATTCCTTGCTCGTGTAGGCCTTGTCATTTTCCTTGATAATGCATGTTCTATCACATTCTATTTGCAATGGGGTACTTGTCCTTTTGGAAGCAAGACGTTAATCCATCATTATTTAGTCAGAAACCTTTAGTCAAAAATTTCTAATCTGTAAGAAAGCCTACTTTGACAAAGGTGGATGATCCTAGTTGATAAAATATTGTAACTTCATTGATATGTTGGATAGAGACTTGATTAACATATGTGGTCTGATTTTGTGACATATTGGATTCAAATGATTTTGTTGGTGCTTCCAAGTCGATGTCGAAACCATCTTCATGGTCATTGTCATAGAGCCCATTGAATTCAGTTATAGCTTGATCATTTGAAAATATATTTAGAATAGTAGCATCTTGTTCTATAGGAAGATCATCTTTGTGTCCCATGGAGGAAAGTGTCTCATTTTTGGAAGTGTCGGTAGTCGAAGCTTGAATATGGTCGTCAAGTTTTTGGTCTTGAATGGCATGAAGGTCGAAGAGTGGGTCGTTTTGGACTTCTTGATCAAGGATAGTATCTTGGTCAAAGATGGGGTTGTCTTGGACGACATGATTGGAAATAGGATCTTGACCAAGGATAGGTTCATCTTGGATAACATGATTGTGAATGGAATTTTGACCAAGGATGAGTGTATTTTGTATGTCATGATTGTCTAGGAGGACTTCTTGCATGGAATTAAGGATGGGGTCATGGGATGGACAAATTTGATCTTGGCATGAAGGGGGAGTTATGGTGTCATGCTTTGGAATTTATTTTTGACATGTATCTTCAAGTTTATTAAATAGGATGCAACTTCAGAGACCATGGCTAGATGTTCTTTCATGACTAAATGTATGTTGAGATGGAGTATCTTAGAATGGATTGGTGTATGATGGACTAGGATAGGATGTGGATACTTGGAAAGGGTTAGTGTATGAGGGACTAGGATTGGATGTGGATAAAGGGCTAGGATATGACATGGACGAGGGACTAGGATATGATGAAGGACTAGAATAGGACATGGGGGCTTGGAATAGATTCATGGATGGTTGATTTCCCTTGTCAAGACTAGAATAAGGGTGATGACTGGATGGTTGTTGTGTATAAATGGTATGACTTGTGTTAAGTGACTCTTGGTAGTTAGGGTAGATGGATGGAGGATTAGGACCTATGGATTGTTGGTAAGATGGATAGATGGATAGAGGACTAGTGTTTATGTGTTGTTGGTAGGGAGGGCATGTGGGTGGTTGACCATGGTTTGAGGAAAATTTGCATCTGGATTGGAGGTATAGTATTTTGAAGTCCATGACTAGTTGGGCTTGACCATTACAAATAAACTAACATTCAATTTGACTAGCAATAAAATCAAGGTCAAGGAAAGACATGACAATGAGGTCTAAAGAAGGACAATGCAAAGATATCACTTAAGCCTAAACTATGTTGTCTTTCTGATTTTGGACAAAGACCAACAAGATAAGATGTCTAGAAGCTGATTGAAAGTTCCTGGTTTCAGATTTGGAAAGGTGTTTGTTTATTTGAATGTTTGAGAAAACACTTGGCAAAAATAATATTTTGTCTTTGATCAAGCACAATAAAGACAAGCACAATCCTAGGTTAGACAAGGACAATATTCACTAGATTCCACATGGGTTTCGCCAACAACACTTATTCTTAGCGCGTGAATCCAGAAGCTTGGCCACACGGGCTCCCCCTTACATTACACTCACTTCTCAGGTTAACCAAGCTTCCAACCCCCATAAAATCCCATGGCAGGTTAATCACCTCTACTAAGAACTGCGAGAATGTGGATGCCTTCACAATGACCATTGCTGCGCTAGCAAATAGAAGGATGTTGGCTACTACACAAAGGTGTTTAGTTCAGGACCCCCGTTTGAGTGGCCACACATGGGGCAAAGATTAATCTCCGTTAAATGAGGAATTCCAACCTAAAGAGGTTACACTCAACAAGGTTTTGGGGAATTCTACTTTGTCTGTGTGACACATCCACACTCATAATCCTAAGTTTTCCATTAGGATTCACATTTATATACAGGCCGGAGGTAGCTCGGCCAAAGAGCTTCATTTCCAGTTTGAGTCACCTTGGGGTGAGTAATTTTTCCCACCAAGGAAGACCCAATTCCTAGAGTCAATAACTGTTTCTCTTACACCCAGGATCACACAAGTGCGCAAGGGGAGAGGATACTTCAATTATTGAATCAAGATAAACACAAAAATGGATGGGTTTGGTTTTCTAATCACCTAGTTCGCACAAGGTGAGAGCATAATCACCTACCACTCCAAATGCAATCAAGCAAGGACAAGCAATGTTCTTTTTAATGCACCAATTGAAGTGTTTTCTAATCTAAAACAAGCACAAATGGTTTCAAAATAAAATTCTTGGACAATCGAACCTACAAAACCACTTGTTAGTAGTCTAAAAAGATGTCTTGGACCCATGAAATTTTAGAGAATTTTTTTCACTTGATTCAATTTGTCCTTTGAAGTGTTTATTTTTCCTACACATTCACAAAACCAACAACAAAGCCAAAACCCTAACAAGATAATTGATCACTGATATTAGAGGGTTAGCTAGTCAAGACAAATCTGATTTTTGGAAATATTTTTTAGATCAAAAATAAAAACACAAAGAATAGACCCTTACTGAAATTTTGGGAGATTTCCAAAAATGTAAAGAAATCCAAAAAAAATTTTGTTTTACACCCAACATTAATTTTTTTTTATGAAAAATCATAATTTTTTTATAAAAAATTCAAACCAGGTCCAAAAATTCTGATTTTTGGACTGAAGGTGCTTGACAACATCTCAAATCTTTAGAAATTAAAAGATCTACAACTGTTTGTGAGATATAAACAAATCTTTGTAAAACCCTAATTTTAAAAGATATGTTTTTCCTCTAATTATTTTTCATCCAAATTAAAAACATCCAAAAAATTCGCTAATTTGCCCTCAAAATTGTTTTTTCATGAAAAAAAACAAAAAAATTATAAAAAATTAAAAACAACTTTAAAAAATCTGATGTTTGGAAAGGAAGCGCATTATATTGTCTCCAACCTAATTTTTTTTTTTTGTGGGAAAATACATAGCCATTTGAGAGATATGGTTGAATCTTTGAAAACTAAGGTTTTGTCCCAAAATGATGCAAAACTTGCAACAAAAAGCTAACAAAACCTACAACAAAAAGGATCCAATTCCAAAATTCCTCAAAATTTGTCAAAATATGTTAGGTTCACCAATGTAATTAGGGCTAAAATATTAAGGGTTAATGCAATAAAGCATATAAATCAAATCCTAATAAACAATGAAGCACAAATGAGCATAAAGACATAAAACATAAAACAATATTACCAAATCTTCATGCCACCATTGATTCTCCGCCATTGCATTTTTCCATTTTGCTTGAATATGATAATTGCCCTAAGATTTGAGTGTGCAATAATAAGCCTATGACAAGTGACTAGCAAAATATTGAAGATTGTTGTCTCACACTAGCAGCATATACTTGCATAATATGTGTAGATTTGTCCCCCTAACAATGACAAGGGTAAGGTCTTTTATATAAAAGACAAATTTGAATGAATGGTTGAGATTGTATGCCAATAAGATGTCTAAATCAATGGCCAAGATTGAAAGGTGTAGTATGGACTAGGGTTAGGAGAAAATTAGGGCAAATGATAAGGATCAACGGTCAAAAACAAATTAGTTCTCCTTCATCATCACAGAACTTTGTCAATCTATCATTAGTAGCTTCTACCAATCCCTGCACATCCCCTTATAGTTCCTCAAAGAATTTCATGTGCTTGTCCATGATACGGTTGGCATTTTGAATTCCTGTAGCATTAGGAGTACCCCTTTTCATTTCCTCAATTCTTTCTAGGATCCTGTCATCCACTCTCTTATGTTCTTTTATAGCATCCACATATTGTGAATGCTTTCTCAAAAGTTTGTTCAACCAAGTGTTTAAAACAACCTGCCTCTTTTTGATAATTGCAATGAGTGTGTCTACTTTTCCTTGTGAGTATGCACTTGACCCTTCCCAATGGTCCCTTTTCTGTGAGCTCTCACCTTGGGTGAGCATCTTTGTTGGCCCTATTACAACACCTACCAAGTCTTTTAGATGTTCATTCTCTCTCATCATTCTCTCATTATTGGTTTTTTACATCTCCCTCTCCTTGATCAATGCTTGAATTTGGGCTTTATTCAACTTTTCTATATTTATCCCAATGTCTACAGTTGCAATAGGATCAACCTCTCTAGCCTTCAGGGTCATGACATGTCTGAATGCCTTCTCAGTATCAATAATAATTGACTTCTTGTGAGGAGGATACAAGGCCCAAATCATCAATGTTGCATCATCAAGATTGTATCTTGATCCTGTGTATACCTTCGTCACCTTCTCTATACTGAGCTTGTGGGTAGCATTGTTATCTTTTAAGAAACTATCAAAAAATAATGCAAAATTCAGATCCAAACCTGGGAAAATCATAACACTTGCCTTTTCTAGCATCTCCCTTCCCTTTTCAGGGGTCATGTTAGTCATCTCTTTGTCTACCTCATCCTTTAAGCTTTTTAACAGCTGATCTTCATTTCCTGGAGTGACATTGTCAACCATTCCCCTTATCTCTTTCCCTTTTTGCTTATATAAAAATGTTTTAAACTCTGAGGTATTTATAAATTCATCATCTGATATAAAAGACCTATAGTCTTCATGTCTCGTATCTACATCCATAGTTTCCTCAACATCTGTTTCTCTGGCAACATATGCATAATCCCGAGTCTTCATTCTTGATACCTTCCTAAATGAGCTTTGTGGCCTGTCAACTTCTGATATCCCTTTAATGGAGGATAACAACTCAACATCCACCAACTCCTGATCATGTTTCTCAATCACCATTTCTTCTTCCTTTGCCTCTAGGTTTCTGATTATATCATCAGATTTATAGGGTACATGCTGGTACCCTCCAAAATTTATTCTTTGTCTGGCAAAGTGGATATATCCCTCAGGATCAAAGTTTTTTCTTGATGGTGCTCTTCTCATGTTGTAGTGTAGTAGTTTATCCATAATCATATTGTAACCCTCCTTTTCTAATACAGTAAAATCACTAAAACACAATGTACTAGGCATAAAGGCTTGTTTCCCATACGAACTTAAGTTCATAACACTGGAGAAATCTAATTGCCTAACAATTTCTAGGTATGCAATTCTATCCGGGATAGTTCTAGGCAAAATGAATGGTGTATCCTCAAAACCATAAACCCTAATCATTGTGGCATTCTCTAAGCAATACCAATCCCCCCAATTGTGGTTGATTGGTCCATTATAATCTCTAGGCCTAAGAAACCTCTTTACTTCTTTAGATAAAGAATAATCACAAGGATGATTGAAAAATCTATACAAGGGTTTCACAAAGAATTCTTCAAAATGCAAGAAGTTTGAATTAGCAAACCTGCTGTCCCAAACAATAGTCCATAACTAAACAGGAAATGGCATACCTTCTTTGTCAGATTATGAAATCCTTAGCTCCTGGGGCCATAAACCTAACTCTTGTCCAAAATACAACACTAAGTGCATCAATAGTGAATAATTCCTGAGATGCAAGACAAAGGCCCCATTCTTTGAAGCCATCAAACCTGTATCCAGCTCCTTAAAAACATGTGCAACATAATCAAATGATCTGGAATTGTGATACTGAATATCTGCAGAAATCACCATGGGCACATCCGCCATATGCTCAGGTACCTCCATCTCCAATACTTGTCCCACTGAAAAGTAAGTGTATTTTAGGTAGTGTTCAAAGAGATCTACATGAAATGGTGGTCCCTCACTATCTTCCATTGGAGTAGGTTTGCCATGACACCTATTTCTGTGCAGGGGTAATCTCCACCCTTTATAAATGGTGTCCATCCTTCTGAACTCACTATCGAGCTCCTCACTTATTATTTTCTCACTGCATATTCCCTCCATCTTGAAAACCTCAACTATTGCATTCTTAGATACATGTATCAACAAATTCCCTAAAAAATCACATATAGCTTTATTCTTCAAGTCATAATGTCCAGCTAGCAATTTTACCAATTCGACATCAATAAAAATATTAGGGCACACCAATTTTCCCAAATTGAGCCTCCATGGATTGCATACTGGCTCAAAGCGATTTCTCCCGTGATAATGGAAATTGAATAACTCATACCCTTTAATTGGAGTCCAAACATCCCCTATAAATTTTCATTTGTCATCCAATTTGTCAACTTCCGCTTTGAGCTATGCAGAACACCTACCTTTAGGCCCAGAACCAGGTAACTGGTCTATGAGGTCTTGATTTAATTTCCTTTCAATTCCCTCTGGTTGCAATTCAGTCTTTTGCTTCTTTGCTTTTGATTGACTACCCTCCTCGGGTTTTCTTCCCTTTAGTTTTCCTGAACTAGTGCCTTTCATATTCAAATTTTATGAATTCTGAGAGGATGAGAAACTTACTGTAACTTTCTTGCAAATCCAAGCCAGGTGAATGCCTTAATTGCTTTGCTAGTTCCCTTGCTCTCCTTCACTGCCAATTCTATGAGACAATGATTTCAATTGAGCATACCCTGATATGAAAAATATTTTACGCTTCGTGGCGCCATTAATGTCTTTACTGAGACATGAATGCTCCAAGTTTTTCAAAATTCTCACTGTCACATCAGGGATCATATCGGCAAGACATTTCAAATTTTTGGCTGATTCACCTATTCAACGTTCACCCATCCGCTAAGACATCTTGAAGTTTCTCCGATGTCACAAGTCTCCCAAATAGTTTCTTTCTTTTTGCTTTTTATATTGCCATGACCTTCGTTGAAGCAACTATCACCCAGACTTAATGAATCGGGCCAACAGTTCTTCACCTTACTCCAAAAGTTCTTCGTCTTACCAAGATGTTTACTTTGTTAACTTATGTCACCAAGACCAAGAAATATTTCTGCTGATAGAATGATACTCGCCGTGATGTCTCTTAGATCTCCCCGCGGTGACATGTCTCACCGATATGCTTTTTCTTCGGCGAGACCACGCACATTGTCTTCTCGACACCTTTTATCTCCGCATGCTCAGTTCTGTCGGTGTAACCCGAGGGGTCGGTAAGACTTTCTGAACTCTCCCCAACATCATTTGTCTCACCGAGTGAGTCCTCCCTTTGCTTTATCGGCAAGACCAATAACATTTTGGGCAATGTTTTGAAATCTCTCTCCGATGACCAAAGTCTCTCTGATAGACTTCACTTTTCTCCAATCGGCAAAAGGTAACTTAGCTCGATATGACCTTACATCGTCACGTCGATACCCTTTGTCTTGCCGATAAGAAATATAAACCCTCATTCTTTTGGTATATAATTTTATCGGTATGACCCTTTTGATGTCCTGCCAATATACTGAGGATATGTATATTATCATCGATGAGACTTGCATCAACTTATGCTGATATTTTCATATGTTAAAGTTTTAATGCTAGATGAAATTTATGGGGCTTTATGGAAAAATTTCAATTGGATTTAGGTAAAAGATGCTATGCGAGAATTTTTATGTCTGTATTATGAACCTTTTTGGGAGACTAATAATCATGAAGGGTGAATGAAATTGCCAAAATTTCACAGTTCCAACATGGGGTTGGGGTGCAAACAAATTAAAGGAAATATTTAGCACATGCATTTAAAACAAATTAGTGTAACTACGTAAAGAGGGGCCAAAAATATGAAGGTGCAGACTATGAGTATTAGGCTTTTGATAAAAATATTTAGCAAGCAGGTTCAATCGATAACCTTAGGAATAGAAAATCGATAAATGGATGGGGCTAAAGACATAATGTTGTAACTTAATATATCGAAAATGGGTAAATGGAGGTTGACACAGGATTATGACAAAAGTGCAGGGTTAAACAATTGTTAGTGTTTTATGAGACCCCATTTCTTAGATGCATTTTTTCTTACAATTCTCACTAGCTTGCCAATGCAGTAGCATTGACAAGGTAGTGAGCTGTTTAAAAAAATGCCTCAAAGAAATGGGGTCTCTTGGTACATCACTAAGAGACCCTATTTCTTTGAGGCATTTTTTCAAACAACTCACTACCTTGTCTATGCTACCGCATTGACAACCTAGTGAGCTCACTACCTTGTCTATGCTACCGCATTGACAACCTAGTGAGCTCACTAGCTTGTCAACGTGGTAGCATAGACAAAGTAGTGAGTTGTTTAAAATATGCCTCAAAGAAATGGGGTTTCCGTACATCACCAGGAGACCCCTTTTCTTTGAGGCATTTTTTCAAACAACTCACTAACTTGTCATTGCTACCACATTGACAATGTAGTGAGCTTGTCAATGCTCACTACCTTGTCTATGCTACGCATTGAACCAAAACATTTAATTTTCCCAATATTAATATGTAAAATTCAAACCAAAATATATGTACAAATTTGGAACCAAAACATATGCAAAATTGAAATATAGAAACAAAAGGTCTTGTTGATGGTGAAAATGACACAAACAACGTTAAACATAATACTTCTATTCTATTTCTCCTGAAAAAGAAAGACAACATATAGTAGCCTAACTCCCAAGGTCCTGGTAGTTGGTTCTCAAATATTTGGTGTCACTCAAGTGGTCCATGCAACTGTAATATTCAAGGGGCCTATGCTGGTAATAAGGAATGCAAGCAATCACTGATTCATCGGACTGTTCTCAATGAAAAGAGGGTTTTAAATAAAAGAAAAAGATAGATCAAGGCGTACATTAGTGAAATATGAATAAAAATTATCTAATATCCAGACATATATCTTCAATAACGAATGTTCTTCCAATAGATCAAGAAAACCATAGCATGATGCAATTTATAGAACAGTCCATACCATTGCATGCATCTAAGGTGCTTAATTTAACATCACAATCACACATCATAAATATTTTAAAGATTCTAAAAGAACACATTCTCATTCGTTGCCAAGATCATAGATCAACATACTTTCAATAAATTCAATTCATAGATAATCTAATGAAATAATCCTTAAATCTGGTTTCTTCTAAGGATTTTCATCACAAAAGAAACACTTATGCTTTAGCACAATCACTGGCATATAGATAGACTATAATTCATTAGCCTTATCCAATAAACTCAATTCAAAACCATATTTCATAAAAACCTCTATTTATATTCAACTGTAAATAAAATAACAAAGTATCTCTGTAAAAACTACAAATTATTATATCTCCTACTATTAGGTGGCTAATCTTATTCTCATCAACCGACCTTTACAATATGATATCCTACGGGTATATATAGATGTACAAAAATACGAAGGCCTCCCTATCTAAAGTTGATCTACCTTTTTAGAAACTTAAGTCTTCTTGGAAACTCAGATCAATTTGATCTCTAGTTCCCATATTGATCATCTCGTAAACTGGAGAGAAGAAGAGAGAATAAAATAAAGCCATACACCTCTAAGACTGCCAGTCCTGTATGCGGAGGAGAAAAGAAATCCATTCATGCATGCGACTATCAATTATGCATGCAAATTTTTCTCTGTAGTGTACTCATCATAACTAGAGAAGACTTGTTGAAGCATATCCAAATCTGGCCCATCAACCCAACTGTCTTTGAACTTGGTCCTCTCTAATTCCACAATAGAAAATCCTCTCATATCTTTTAGCTTTGCCAACTCCCTTTTAGTAGCCCTTACCTCTTCTCTAATATCCATCAACTGATCCAACAGAAGATTCTCTCCATCATCTCCCTTTTGCATGACCTCCTTAAGTCTATCATCCCACTTCTCTTTTAACTGACTCAAAGGCAGGCCTTCCTTTATCAGTATATCAACATTTACTATAATAGCAACAACTGCTTCTAACTCATCAAGCTATTCATTTAGATCCTTGCTAGAATCTTGAACTTCATTCTTATACTTGTACAAAAAGTCAGATTTAAACCGGACTATGCTGGAGGTCTTTTCCAAGAAATCTTTGTTGTCTTCTTCAAGTATTGATTGTTCCAGAAGAGTGGATTTCGACAACTTATTAATCTCTTTCAGCTTCTGGATATATCCTCTAAACTCCTCCTCTTTCTCTCCCAATGCTTTGGCATGTTGATTTATCTCTTCTATTAACTCCACTATCATTTTGTGCATCTCAAAACTGCTGCCCAGCACCTCACCTATCTCCTAATTAAGTCTGTCGGTCCACCTATCCATCATTCCAGCCTTACTCCTTATCTGTACCAAATCATCCACCTCTCTCTTGCTAAGCAAAATTGGTGTCTCAATGGTGGTACTTTGTTGTGACCTTGGAGTAGAAACATTCTTCAAGAAAGTGTGGAGTTGATCCAATTGAGCTTTAAGCTCATCCTTCTTCTATTTATCCTTCATCATTCTTCATTTGGTGGATGATGCTACCACATCAATCAAGTTCATTTGTTGATCTCTTGTGGGTCTCCCCAAGTTAACCATGCCCAACTGGTAATCAGTTAGCTGCATATCCCCCATATCCTTTTCCACCACTGGTATTGCACATTCAATAACAATTTCTCCTCCTTAAGTGAGTCTAGTGGAATGCAGGATTTTAGCCCTCTTTTTGGGTCTTTCTTTTTCAATCTCCTTCATCATATCATCCCAATTGAGAGGCTGTGAGGGTGTCACTAATCTTTTTTGAAGATCAAGTTTCAACCAAGTGGGAGCACTTGGAGTAGTGGTCATTATAGTAGAAGAAGAAGCAGTAGTAGAGGGTTGTTGCACATTAACCTTAGGTTGAGAATCAACCTCTTGTACATTCTGTTGTTCTTGCTCTACAGTTTTCTGTGCAAGCTTTTCAGCTTCCTCCCTGTCCTTTTGTTCCTATATCCTCTTGTCTTCTTCTTCCTTCTTTAGTTTTTCCTCTTCTAACCTCTTCTCCTCAAGCACCCGATTCCTCTCTTCTTCCAATGCCGTAAGTCTATCTGCATCCTCCTTTTCCTTTTGCAGCTACTTGGACAACTCCTCATTATCCTTCTCTTTTTGCATACGTTATGCTTCCTCCTTCTGCTTATAGGATTCTTCAACAAGTTTCAATTTGGCCACAAGGGATTCTCTTTCCCTTCGCTACTTTGCCTTTTCCTCCTCTAGATCATGAATTTTCTGCACTAACTCTAGCTTGTCACTTTCTTCCTTGGTCTTGAGCTCCTGTTCCTTTTACATTTTCTATTTTTGCACTTCATCAGCTCTTCACTTGGCTTCTACTTGTTGTTGTTGAAGTAAGGCATTTGCTTGTGCCTTAGCATCAATTGCCTTTTGTTTCTCCATTACCTCTGCATGTGCTTGAGCATCCGAAGCCTTCTTTGCTTCCTCAAATAGTGCCCACTAATCCTCCTCTGTTAGCACATAGTCAATTTCCTCCTCTAGAGGCATATTTTCTTGTGCATCCTTCTCTGACAAAGTCTCATCATGGATCTCCACCTCTACTCCTTTTCCCTTTAATGATTTAGCAATATCATGAAGATTTCCCTTAGGCATCTCTTTACTTTGCTGCTCTATAAGAGGGACTTGAGCAAATGAATCACCTATTGCTGGCATTGAAGCCACAAGCCCTATTTGGGAATCCTCCTCCTGTGCCTCCGGTTCATCTTGAGTCGATGCTTCAAACTCAATCTCTTCAATATCGGGAGGGAAGAATTCCAAAGGCTCCTTGGGAGGAAAATTCCTCTTAATTATCTTATATCCCTTCCCTTTCTTAAGAGCCATGCCCTCAGAGTTTTGGCCCTTAGAACAACCCAGTGGATACTCCTATCCAAGACTGGTTGCCCTATCTGCTTGATATCAATAGTCTCCTCACCATCCCAATCTACCAGATCCAAACTTTTGGTACCAATGTTCAATGCTTCGTAAGAGGGATCCAACACAACTCCATTATCTACCAACATATCAGGAATATCATCCTTGATCCTGAATTCTACCATGAGTGAAACAGGCAACCTCTCATAATTCCTTTTTCTGAGGTCATATTCATCTTGAAGATCACTCCAGAAGTCCTCTAGCAGATTGAAATGCTTGTCAAAGACCGAAGCCAACAAAAGCATTCATTTTATTCTTTAGGTCAAAGTGCTTTCGGGCAGTATACAAGCCCAACTTTAAATGTATCAATTCATTGCAAACCACCTTAGCTCCCACAAGATGTGGGCAACTATATTCACCCAACTGCATGGGGAACTTATGACAACCTGGTTTGTGCTTCATCCCAAATTGGGCATTAACCCCCAGAGCTTGGTAAAAAAACTCCATTAGAACCATCTCATTGCTGCAACACCTTGGAAGTAAGTGGGGATGACCCTCAAATCTAGCCAGTCTGAAATAAGTGAACTTAGGGTATTGGATATACCAACATCCCCATTCCGTGATAAAGGCCATGGCTTCTTGGATCAATCTGTATCCGACATATCCATTAAGCTGGTTAATGACTACATATAAGAATGCATCATTAACTCTTCTAAATTGTGTTTCAGAAACCTATAGGGATAGTTGATCATAATGATCCCATACTCTCTTTTTTCCATCAGCTTCTCCCAATATTCCTACTCTATTTAAACCTGGAAAGATGCCTCCTCTAGATGCTGCATAGACAACATAAGAAGTCATGAAAAAGCTCTTGGTTTTCCTTACTCTGGTTAACTGATCATGAATGGTATCCGAGACAATCATGGGCTAATCAAACTGTTGCTTTCCATTGAAGATTGTCTAAATGAAAGGATTCCTTTAAACGAAATGCATCCCTCTTCCCAAAGGCTCTAGACAACATCATTATCAGGTCCGATACCTCTTTGTAAAATTCTGCCCTGTTTGGTTGATCATGAAGCTTTGTCAGAGACTTCTTCTTTGTTCTCAACCACTTTTTGTTCAAATGAGCCTTGTTGGCCTCCTTGTGTTTGCTATATATCCCTAAAGCATTTGCCTCAGTCAACTATACCGGGCTCTTTGGATTAGGGACACTAAACATGTGCTGAAACATTTGAGGAGTTAAATCTATAATCACATTGTCCTGTGAATCCATGCATTGTCTAGTGTCCTGATTGTAAGCCCCTGCTGCTGTCATAATCAATTCCGAGCATTGGATGGATAGAGGAAATATAGTGATGTGAGCCAAGCCAGACTCAACTATTCTTCCAGTTCAACCTATTACATCCTCAGTGAATGTTTCTAAATATAACTCCTCAAAATTGAATGGGCCTAGATTGGTGTCAGTTACATCCACCCAATCTGATTCCACCTTTCTTGCAGTGACATTAGGACCCCTATGGTTATACCTCAAGGTATAGGGTAACTGCTCCGACTTAATCTTCTTAGGCTTAGTTGCTACCTTTGAAGTTTCTGTAGGCCGATTCCTTTGGGAAGCTTCCCTTGATACTCTTGACATTCCTTAGCTTCCTGCAACAAAACCTCAAATTAGATCTTTGAATAAATATCACAAAATATTTTTAAAATCTTACCCTTTATATATATATCAGAGGCGGAACAAGGCAGGAAACATTCTAAACAATCTCTTTTAAAACACTGCCAGGACCGGAGTAAAAACAATTATTGAGCAGGTAATAATAACAAGGTGGGACCGGAGTTGGAGTTGGAATGGTAACCGGAATTGGAACGAAAACTGATTTGGTTCCATGAATATTTTCTAATTTCATATTCAGTTCCGGTTCCGGTTCCGCTTGGGTTACCAATATTTCGAGAGCGTGCTTTTTATTGTAAGCAGATTTAGAGATGGGATGGAAGTGGAATCAATACTTATTAGAAAATCATGTTTCAAAGTCTAAATTGATTCTGATCCCGCTTCCACCTAAAATAACCACGACGTCATAAGAGATTTTAATAGGCCGATAAATAACTTCATGATTTTAATGACTAGGTCATATCAAAATGAAAGGGGCTTAAAATAACCAACACAAGACCATCCCCATATGACCGAAAGGAAACCGTACTATTTAGGGCATCATATTTAAAACAAGAACACGTCAAAACCCTAAATCAAAACCCGTCGATTTCAAAAACTTAGGGCATGAATTTACCCCCTTTTAAACTAAACAAATCTAATGTGAAACAAAATTCCTAAGTAAAACCATCATTTATCAAACCCTACCAAAGTAAAAACTGCATTTAATCTATGATATTTTAAAAACTAGGGCATCACGATACGATCATGATTCAAACATGAAAATGACCATGAGGAAAAAAAACAAACGGGAAATAAACACACTAGTAAAACAAAACAAAAACAAGAAAACCAAACAAAAGAGAAAGAAAACAAATCACATGAACTCACAATAGAATCGAGAGTCATGAATTTGTATGAAACCAATCAACCAAAAAATGAAAATGCAAGACAAGACGAAAGAGAATAACAGAAAACCCTACCTCAAACGCCAAATAAATAGGTCATTCCCCTGAAGCAATTTCATGTGCAACTATCTCTCTTCCGATCGATTCACATGCACAAATGCTCCACTGCAACTCTGGTTCGCTCTTGATCTCTTTCAATAATGATGATATCTTTAAGTTAATCCCTAATTAAGGTAAAAAATCATAGTTACACGCGTGCATGGCACCTGTAATTAATGCCATAAATGTGGTAGAGCGGAGTCGGAACTACAGAGGGAACTGGCACACAACTGCTGTGCAACTTCAGTAAAGTCAACAACCAAAAATGGCAGGAGTGGAATCGGGATCGAAAAATGATTTAGAAACTTGTCCAATTTTCCAACTCGGTTCGCGTTCCCATTCCGGTTCTGCCAACAAAGAAGAAAGCGAAACAAAAAGACCGAAACGAGAAAACTTAACACCAAAAACCTAAGTAAAAAAAAAAGACCAAAAAGCGGAGGTAGAGGCAAAATGGGATTTGATTTTGAAACTTTGAATAAATCCAAGCTTAACTTACACTCTGGCTCTAACTACGATAAAGATAAAACTAAAAGGTAAACAAAAGACCGTCGGGACAGGGATCAGAATCAATCTTTGAAACAAGATTCGAAACCTGATTCGGTTCCTGTTCCAGGTTTGACAGAACAAACCAAAGAAAAACAAAGTATTGGAAAAGAAAGACTCCAAACTTTGTTTGAAAAAAAACCAAGGACAAAAACATAAAGGGGGACCCATTTTGACCAAGGAAAAAGATGGGGTGGCTATGCAAGGCATAATAGGTCTAACTATCAATTAATCTTGATATGTAGACTTAGAAATTTTAATACAAATTAATGTGCATACTTACAAATTAATGCAATAAACCATTTGGGTCTACTCTACTCTTTATTTGGGATAATTTTTTGTGCTTTACATGGTGGTGCAATCATATTTTGGTTTTGGTGTATGTTTTTTCTAGAAATTGCATATTATCATAGGTTTTGTTGCTTCGTCCTCATTTTGGGAACTTCGGGAGCTCATATCTTGCTCCTACAGTAACATTTTTCGGTAAAATTTTATTTGAAAGTGCCTATTTTTTTATGCACTTTCTAGTGGTGTAATCAGTTTGATGTCATCTACTGTTAAAATTTTACTTTTATCCTATGGCCTATTTTTGGCAATCTGTATGTACCAAGATCAAGAACACTTTTCTATTTCCATGGCAAGTGGCAACTGTAAATGCACTAAGTATAAAGTTCCACAAATCAGATATTGCTTGGGGGGTTTCATGATTGATTAATTTGGGGGGGTAATCTTTTGAATTTTTTGGATTATGTCTCTTGATTGGTCTATTGTGTCACTAAAGTTGAGGAGTTTAATATGGGCATCAAAAAACATCCTACTGTAATAAGGTTAAATCAATGGAAATTTAAGTCTTGGCGAGATGGAATCCTAACACATTGTAGGTGGCTTAAAATTTTTCCATATCTCTATGGACTAGTTCCTAAACCTTCATAAAAAATGGAAGATATTTGTGTGGGACATAAAGATAGAACATATATTGGGAGTAATTGGTTGTAGATGTGATATTGATACATAAATGGTCACTGATGGTATTGAGATCCCTTGTAACAACCACAATGTTCTACTTAATAAAATTCCAAAAAATTCAAGCTAAGTGAAAATTATATGATACCATGACATAGAAATAAATATTTTCTTTCCGTAATGTAAATTACATGCACACTTGAGATAACACTAATTTCAAACGTCCACTGCATTCCATTGTAATTTCACAAATTTTCCAATAACATGGATGTCATATTGATTGAACTCAAATATATCTTTCATGCTTACACCCTTCCATATAAATGGTTACACGATACATACATAACTCTTCTGAGCTTCATTTGGTAATAGATTTACAAACTGGTCTTGATTTCGTCGCATCAGTGCATACATTTTAAATATCCTTGCTCGTTGATGCAAACACTCCAGTTGTCCTCGATACTGGCACAAACATTTGCAAATCTTGATTATTGACTGATGAGGAGAAGCATCACTCAAGAACTTTTTTTCCAACCACAGAATCAAAATGTGGTCCCCTGTACATGTACCTCATAGGTGAGATGGCCCTACCCTTCGGCAATGAGATTGGTTGGGAAACCTCATAACAAATGCCTATCTGAGCTTAGTGTTGTGTTCTACAAAACATAACCTAGTCACATGATTGTATTCCGTATGAGTATGAAAATTCCTAAACTAGAATGCATATAAGGAACATAGTGAAATGACAGTGTAAACTGTGGCAACTTACACTACTTTGGCCAAAGTATTCTCACTCAGTACTTTGAATGAAAGTGATCACATTCACATATACTACTACAACTTGGTTTGGATTATGGCCATTCATATACTATGCCTAAGTAATTTCCTCCAATAGGTAATCTTTAACCCTAGAAATAACCTACTTCCCTTTTCCCAAAATACAATGACATATCTACCAATTAAGCCTAAGCACTAGTTAAACCTTCAGTGGACATTCCTATCCCAGGTAAACTATATGAGCTTATCTTGGGATAAGCAAGCTATTCGCATCAATAGACAATCTAGTCTTAAGTGTAAACTTATAATCTAGAGTATAGCTCCATAAGCTTTATCTAATCATAGATTCATAAATAAATGACTCCATTTAGTAATATTACACACAAATAAGTGGTTCTCATCAAGAGTATAGCCACATCAATGAATGACCTTAATCAAAGAATAAACACATCAATTAATAGATGATTCCATTCGAGAGCGTATTCTCCTTAATTAAAAGGGATGATTCTAGAGTAGAATCTTGTCAACATTATGACTTCATAACAAGAGTATAAAGCAACTACCCAAGTAGCAAATTCTACTCAATATGTAATCCCACTACGTCTCTATACATAATAGTATTCCCAACCATAGGTTTTAATGAGTAGATAAGTATAAATTACAACCTAGTAGGTAACACTCTACCCAAGATCTTAATTCTAGTATGATCAAGTGTGTTAGAACCCAAAAATTCCATAAAAAATCCTAGGTTTTTCCATTATTTTCCATTTAAACCTTAAGGTTTTTTCCCATTTGGACCTAATATTCTCACTATCTTTTTCGTGAAAATGCATTCTCCCCCAAAATATTCAAGCACTTATGTTCCTTTTGCCGCTACCTTTAATTTCATATTCTATATTACTTACCGCTTTACCACGACCTCCCACAAAGGGGCTCACAGTATAGCGATAGCAGTTTACAGCGGGAAGATAATAGTCACCGCCACACCGCGCATGGTCAATTCATTGACCACTGTATCACGGTGGCGGTGAGTTGACAATAGTCAGTAGGGAAGTGATGGTGTGCAAGATGGTTACCGCGCAACCGTGCGTAGTTAGCATAGTCACTGCGGTATAGCGGTAGCAGTCAAGGAGCAGTTGGCAAGGAGATACCGAAGTACCATATTCATCAAAGTAGGTAACCGCGGTAAGGCAGTGAAAGGGAGGTAAACAGTGAAGCAGCTACCGCGGTACCACTGGCGGTCAAGCCAGTGACCGCGGTAGTGTGGTGGATAAAGATAGGTGGTGAGTTAGCAACGGGGAGAATGAATAGCGGTTTGTAGAATGGCCACCACAGTACCGCGGGAGGGTAAAGAGGAGACCACAGTGGTGGTGGTAAGGGGTGATAGTCAGAGATGATAGTATGGGGCCAATCAAAGTCAAGGCGGTAAAACAATAAAGGCCGCATGGAAATGAAATTTGAGGAGCGATAAATGTATAAAGTTAAATATTAAAGGTGGGAAAATTATTAAGGAAATAAAGTAATAAATCAAAGGTGAACTATGTAAAAAATATTTGATTTGCCGATAAGGAAATTAATCAAATATTTTATTTCCTATCAGAAAATTCAAACGGCTGTAACAAAAAATTGAAGGGTTGTGACTCTTTGAATTTTATTGTATAAATATATCGTAAAAGAGATAGAAGGGAGTTAGTAGTTAGACAGTAGGGGTTTGATTTTCTTGAAAATGGACTGGGGAATGCAAATAATGTACAAAATTTATTTGAAGCAGAATCAATGGATAGATCATTTTGAATTTGTGAAACTCTTTCTATTTTGAGTTGTTGTGATATAATAATTTATATTTCTTGTGAGGGTTGTCTCCAACTTGAAGTCTTAAATCATTTAAATCAATGTATCAAGCATATGTTTGATTTATCAAAGTGCAAATTTCACTCTGTGTGATTTGGTTGATTGGTGTCTGCAAGTCAGGGTTAAAATTCTTTTAAACAAGTCATAGTGATTTAGTATTTCTTTTGGATTATTGAAGTAGAACCCGATAAGAAGATATTCCAAAATTATTTATGCAAGCCATAAATTAATGAAGTCATATGCCAGTCATTAGAATTTTATTTTTTAAAAGTGCCTAGCAACTTGAATTAAGATAGAAAGGGAAAAATGCACAATTCTTGATAATTTGACTCCATTGCCCATGTGGACAAAAGGCACTGATCTGCCTCAACCCACAGAACAATTTCATATCAAGCATCATTTTCAAAACTTTTCATTTGTGTAGTAGGAGTAGGAGTAGTTGTAGTATATTTGTCTATCCACCACCCTTTCCATTGTGGATAGATTGATCAACCAAGAAACATATTTCAATCTGCATTGTTCATCTAGGTACACCCGCCTTGGTCTAGCAGAACCTAAAGAGCAGAAGGTGCAATTCCATCAATTGGCCTTGTACATTGGCCAAAAAGTGTAGTAAGAGCTTGGAAAACTCTTCTGGTTAAAACCTACATTTTTGAGACCCAACAGTTTGGTGACTCTATTGGGGAATTACTCAGGAAGTTTTCAGCCTTTCCATTTATAGAGTCAGCAAAGTTTTACAATTTTTTTGGAGATTCCATTGGGGGAAACCAAAGCAATGCATTTCATTTTCCTAATTTTGGAAAAGTAGGTGGCGACTCTGTTTTAGATTTGATATATAATGCATGGATATTGTGGAACAGTCACATTTTTTCAAGATGTCAAAAGAAGAGAGAAGACAACAGTCAATAAGAAAAATGAAGGAATTGAGACAACAAAGGCTACAAGTGAACCAACAATTTCTGCAATTAGGAGTCAAAGGTGCTCAAAATACATCACCAAATAGGCCATCATACAGTGAGAATGAAGTCATAAGTGCCAAGAGATCTTGGACAACACAAGTGCCTTATGATGCAACTGAGGAGAACTCTGGAAACAAAGGTAATGCACTTTATTCATAGAAAAGTACTTTTGATGAGTATATTCAAATTGAAGAGTGAGGTAAAAATCTTGTGGATGTTTTTTTTGATATAAGGAGATATAAGGGAGAATCTATGAGTTTTTTATACAACAGGATGGTAGATGTCTGTATGCAATTACCTCCTCATTTTAGGCCCACAAGACCCACATTTGTTGCACAATTTTTGAGAGCATTAGAGCCCGAATCAATTTATTGGTCAGAGTCATTAAAACAGAAAGCCTTTGATGTAGCAAATAAATTTATTGATTCCATGCTTGGGACAAAGTATGTGGATACTATCAACAGTGCTTCAGAAGCTGAAACAAAAGAACATGTCATGTTGTCCAACAATGAAGATATGGAGAATACCTTTGGCATAACAGATTGTGAGTCAAATTATCAAGATGAAATAATGGATATTGATCTTCAACAGGATGATTGTTGCAACTATTATGAAGATCAAGAAGAGGTTGGAGACATGGTAGAAGATATGGAAGCATAGACTTGTTCACTCAGCAGTGAGCAAGTTTCAAATTTGTTAACTTTGGAATACCAGAAGTATGCACATGAAGATGGTTCCAAGACTTTGGTCCCAACCTATATATGCTTTGACAGTGAAGATACTATGTGTAGTGATTCAAATGGTTCCATGTCCATCTCTCACAGTGATGAAAATATTGAAGTTGATCATGAATTTGTTTGTGTCCAGGAAGAGGTATGTGAATTGAATGATTTATGCCTGCAATATAGAGATACTGGTTTGCATGTTATTGATGATGGATGTCCAACATTTGTTGATTCAAGTATGTGTGAGGCTGACTGTCTAGCTCAAGAATATGTGTCAATAACAATTGATGATGGGAAAGAACTGAAGAGTATTTTTGATTTGATTGATTCATAGAATATTAATGAGATAGAATTTTTTGATTTCCATAAGGAGTATTCAGATTTTCAGGTCCTAGTGCAGTTGCAGGCACATTCAGCAACATATGACAGTGAGCATGCCTATGAATGTTTTGTTGAGTTTGGGTACACTTTGTATGCAAAAAATGATAAGTATTTTTTATATGATAATGAGAATGATGAAATGCAAAATGGTAAAATGAATATGAATCAGGTTGAATGCAATTAATTCCTGAAGGTTTTCAATGGTAGTACATGTTGCAGGGCAGGTGGAATGGATAGTTTCAAAAGAAACCCGATGAGCTCTAATCAGAATAAACTTTATGATAGAGGAAAGTGCAGGTTTTTCTTTTTGGGGTGGCCTGGGGCCATTCCTTGTGGTTTGAATTTTTGAACCAAAGCAAGTACAGAGGATTAAGGATTTCCAGTGCATGGACAATTCTTAGAATTGCCTCTTTAAAAATTCTCTCCCATGCATAGTAGCTTAGGGTTTTCCATTCTCCATTTGTTCCATCTTTCATATCATTCATCTGTTCTTTCCCTCCATTTGTCATTGCCTTCATTTATCATTTCCTTCGCTTGATCTACTCTCCCAATAGATACTCTGGATTCTTGTAGTGATTTGAAAATCACTCATCCCCAACAAGAGCCACTGTTAGAACCCAAAAATTCCATAAAAAATCCTAGGTTTTTCCATTATTTTCCATTTAAACCTTAAGGTTTTTTCCCATTTGGACCTAATATTCTCACTATATTTTTTGTCAAAATGCATTCTCCCCCATCAAAATATTCAAGCACTTATGTTCCTTTTAATTTTTCCTTTAATTTCATATTCTATATTACTTACTGCTTTACCGCGGCCTCCCACAAAGGGGCTCGCAGTATAGCGGTAGCAGTTTGCAGTGGGCAGAGAATAGTCACCACCACACCACGCGTGGTCAATTCATTGACTGCGGTATCAGAGTGGTGGTGAGTTGACAACAATCATCAGGGAAGTGATGGTGTGCAAGATGGTTACCGCGCAACCACGCGCAGTTAGCATAGTCACTGCGGTATAATGGTAGTAGTCAAGGAGTGGTTGGCAAGGAGATACCGCAGTACCGTAGCCATCAAAGTAGGTAACCATGGTAAGGCAGTGAAAGGGAGGTAAACAACGAAGCGGCTACTGCGGTACTGCTGGCGGTCAAGCCAGTGACCTTGGTAGCGCGGTGGATAAAGATAGGCAGTGAGTTAGCAATGGGGAGAATGGCTAGCGGTTTGTAGAATGGCCCTCGCAGTACAACAGGAGGGTAACAAGGAGACTGTGGTGGTGGCGGTAAGGGGTGGTAGTCGGAGATGGTAGTATGGGGCTGGTCAAAGTCAAGGCGGTAAAATAATAAAGGCCGCATGGAAATGAAATGTGAGGAGCGATAAATGTATAAAGTTAAATATTAAAGGTGGGAAAAGTATAAAGGAAATAAAGTAATACATCAAAGGTGAACTATGTAAAAAATATTTGATTTTCCGATAAGGCAATTAATCAAATATTTTATTTTCTATTAGAAAATTCAAACGGCTGTAACAGAAAACTGAAGGGTTGTGACTCTTTGAATTTTATTGTATAAATCTATTGTAAAAGAGATAGAAGGGAGTTATTAGTTAGACAGTAGGGGTTTGATTTTCTTGAAAATGGACTGGGGAATGCAAATAATGTACAGACTTTTTTTGAAGCAGAATCAATGGATAGATCATTTTGAATTTGTGAAACTCTTTCTGTTTTGAGTTGTTGTGATATAATAATTTATATTTCTTGTGAGGGTTGTCTCCAACTTGAAGTCTTAAATCATTTAAATCAATGTATCAAGCATATGTTTGATTTATCAAAGTGCAAATTTCACTCTGTGTGATTTGGTTGATTGGTGTCTGCAAGTTAGAGTTAAAATTCTTTTAAAAGTCACAGTGATTTAGTATTTCTTTTGGATTGTTGAAGTAGAACCCGATAAGAAGATATTTCAACATTATTTATACAAGCCATAAATTAATGAAGTTATATGCCAGTCATTAGAATTTTATTTTTTAAAAGTGCCTAGGAACTTGAATTAAGACGGAAAGGGAAAAATGCATAATTCTTGATAATTTGACTCCATTACCCATGTGGACCGAAGGCACTGATCTGCCTCAACCCAGAGAAAAATTTCATATCAAGCATCATTTTCAAAACTTTTCATTTGTGCAATAGGAGTAGGAGTAGTAGTTGTAGTATATTTGTCTATCCACCACCCTTGCCATTGTGGATAGATTGATCAACCAGGAAACATATTTCAATCTGTATTGTTCATCTAGGTACACCCACCTTGGTCTAGCAGAACCTAAAGAGTAGAAGGTGCAATTCCATCAATTGGCCTTGTACGTTGGCCAAAAAGTGTAGTAAGAGCTTGGCAAACTCTTCTAGTTAAAACCTGCATTTTTGAGACCCAACAAAGTGATCATGCAACTATATATTAGCAATGACTCATTCTATTGCTTCTACCAAACTATTGATGTACAACTAACATCATAAGCTAACAATATCAAGTTACTTTGTGACATTGATATTTTTCATACTATGAATATCCTTAAGCTATTCTTGTTTAATCATATCTAGTATAGAAATACCCATGACAAATAAACCCTCCTAATATGGAGTAATTACAAGCATTTCACAAAAAACATAAAAAAATTCTATTTACCTTTCAAAGTAAATGCTATCTTTCTGTTGACTTCTCAATTTTTTTTGGTTGTCCTTGATGACAAAATCAGTTGGCATGCTCTTTGGTATCTCAAATATTCATTCAGAGGCTTTGTTTTTGGTATTCATGTTTATGGTGATTCAATATTTTCATGATATATTGGCTCTTGATGTTTACTATTGGATCATATGGTGATACTCATGGTTCATGGCATGCTCTTTCAGTTTCAATTCTTTACTTGATGGTACTGACATTTGACATGGTGTTCTTTATGTCAAGACATGCATAAGCTTCAGATATGAGTCTTTGCTATCATGACAGCCATAGGTATATTCAACATGTTTACAAGTCATTGTGACATACTCATACTGGAAGATTCATTTTTAGGTAGACTTTTGTTTATACATTTGTGCACTCTTATCTTGGGCTAACAAATTTAATGAGATATGTGACACATTTGTTTCATCAGTGAGATAACATTTGATTCATGGAATCATAAATCATACATAGTTGCAAGGTATTGTACAACATCATAGTTGTGATTATCAACTTCATAAAGGTAATGCTTATGGCAATATGGTTTCAGTTGTTGTTTATGAGGTTGATCATTGGGATTTTATGAATCTTGGTTTATATCAAAATAAAATTAGAAGACACATGGCATTGAAAAGATTCATTTGATTATGTCTTCATGGCGTATTTTCATTCTATTGATCTTCATGGCCGACTCATATTTCTTTGATGTCAATGGTTATGATACATTATTTGATACATGGCATATTGGGTTGGAATTATTTTAATGCTCTCCTTGGCACTCGAGTTTTATATTTCATTTGGCATATAAGGTGTGATAATTGGCATCTAAAGTCTTGATATATTATTGATTTATTGACTTTGTGTAAAGTCTTGTGAAAGTAATATTTGGCAGTTTATGATGGGCAACTAGTATTTCATTGGTGAATGTCTTTGGATTCTTATCGGGCTCTTAATGGATATGAGAATTAATCAAGCACTCAGGCACTATAGTTTAAAATCCTTTTGAGGAAAAATCTTGGGGAAAGCTACTATTTCGAAGCTTAAAGGTGTTGATCACATTAAAAATGTGATGTTGCTTTTATCTGTGGTAAATTTCACCCTATCAGCCTCTTTAGATTTACCTTGAATTTGACTTAGAAGTAAAGTCACATGAAAGAAATGATTTTTGGAAGCGACTAATCTTTTGGAAATAATGTGAATTCGACTAGTTGGAAGCAATAATCAAAGTTGATTATTGTGTCATCATTCTTAGTAAAAGGTTATGACTATGGATTTGAATTCACTATGATGTTTTTATTTCTCATGACTTTATCTTTTTAGACTTCAAGCTGCATTTCATTTTAGTGAAGTCTACGGTTGTCTTGGGGAATCGAAAGAAGATTAGGGAAAACTCATTTTTGGTTATTCTTTTATTAAGGGTTGAAACCCTTGCCTCTACTGTCACCATGGATAGGTTGTGACAGCCGTTACTCTGTTGATTCTTCTTACTGCAACCAAAATGATAGATGTTTGAGCTCTATGTAAGAGCTATGCCACATTTGGTGATTTGGTTTTCTGTTTCTCTTTGGGTGAGGGCTCGAGCATGGAAGGAGATATGCTGGTTTTTGATCAACTGGTTGGTAAATACTTGATACAGATTTTCATGCATTCTTTTTTCAGCTTCATGCACGTTCAGGTATCTTTTCCATCATTTGGTATTTATTTTTATCAAAAATCTGCATTTGGTCTTTTTGCTCGAATTAGAAAAGGTGAAAATGATTTACTTGTCAGAAGATAATGCATTGTTTATGGTTACACTTCATTTCTCATTGTGGGAATTATGAAAGTGCCGATTATTTTGGGTCACTAGTTTCATGATGATACAGGTTCAATTATAGATTCTTTTCATACCCCAACAGTGATTTACTCTTGTTTTTAAATACTTGAAAAATGTATGTGTTGAATATAGCTTCTCTCTCAAATTTCTTTTTCCACCTGTCATTAAGTCTTTGGAGGTTCTTTTACAAACATATGAATAAGGGTTTTTCAAGATATCAGATGGAATGATTTTCTTGATGCATATGTTTTATGTATTCTTGTATCAGCTGATGTTACTAGTGCATATTCTGTTAGCTTCAGGGTTCTAGGTCATTTCCCTTAAAATGCATTTTCTATCAAACCTCTTCGATTGTCAGAAGAATCATTTTCTTGGTGCATACTTCACTTAACTCTGTTATTCTTGGCAGATAACTGACAAAAAGTTTGTCTTATCCAATATACCTCTGTTGAAGGTTAAAAAGAGAAAAGATATACATTATTGTTATGTGAGAGATATTGTGTGATTGAACACAATTTTTGTATTGTCTATTCATGAGAGACATATGTGATAAATTTATAATAGAAAATTTGGAGAAACAAAAATGCAGAATGAGAAGTCTTGATGCTTAAGAATGTCTAGTATTTTGAAGGTTCAACTGAGAACCTTGAGGATATTAGGGGTATTTAACTAAGAGGCTCTTGTGAGTTTATCTAGAAAACAGAGAGATCCTCTATGTTATTTTTATTCTGTAATCTGAAAAGGGGTTGGTGCTCATAAATTAGCCTATAAGACATTGTTAACAATGGTTTTCAAATAAGAGCCTGAAAGGCAACAATTTAGGAGTGGTTTTTCTACCTCAGGAGGGTTTTCCACTCGACAAATATTGTGTCTCATTGTTCATTTGTGGCTTCATTGCTTTACTGTGAGAATTCTTTATTGTTCATTATTTTTCAATTACAATTCTCATTTCAGTTTATGAATGATTACATTCAACTCATGAATGTACCTATCAATGAAATATTGAGAAAAAATGTGTGCTATGGTTTATTTTCTAAAAAATGGTAAAATATGTTAAGACACTAATTCACCCCTCTTAGTGTCATTTTCACTCCAACACTTTCCCTATTTGCAAGTATTCTCAATAGACCAGTTAAACATTCAAGAATCAATCTTACATAAACAAATACAAATAAAGGAAGATGTATCCTCATGCCTGTAAACGCTTATCCAATTGAATAATTGTTGCACAACTTTCCAAATCAACAACTAGCTTTGCTTTGATCTCACAAGAAATGCCTCAATAAACCTCTCTCACAAGTTGATAATATACTACTCTCAAGATGATGAAATTCTCTCACAAATAATCAAAGATCACTTAGTATACAAAAAAATATTGCATATTAGAAAATGAAGAGTAGAATGGATAGAATATAAAATGAATGCATCCCAAAAGAGAGAGATTGCTCCACTATTTATTCAGCAGTAAGGAGACTCCCTAGCCTATAGAAAAGGCATGTAAAATGATAATAGTATCCATGCAAAACAACTCACTCAACTCAACTATAAGGTGATGCACAAACAAGAGTATACTCATTAACACAAAGCAACAAGTCAACCTCATTAGTTGATAACAACATAAGACCATTTAAAATTAACACATGATAAAAAGGTGAAATTCGAATTGCTCTCAAAATACACTTCTACAACAATAAAAACTTCATACTACCAAAGCAATCAACCATCATCCTATTGTTGGCATAATTTTTTCCTTTGAATTGGTCTATTCTCAAATTAAAATACTTGTATACAATCGACTAAGTCTATGATGAGTCGCTTTGTATCATAAACCAACTTTGACTATTTCATCGACTTGCTGTAAATTATCCTCTCTTTATGCATTGGAATTTATTTGTTGTTCTACATTTAATCCATGAAAAGACATCTCAAGTATTTTTACTTTACTAAGTCAAAGATATTCCAACTTAAAGCATCAACCAAGTCTTACTTTCCAAATCGACTTAATAGATGCGAATTATGTTGCATATTATTTGACCTTTATCCATTGCCAATATAATTTATATTTGACATTTACAATGCTTGTATATGTTGCATACAAATCAGCCTATGTCCAAGTAATAAATCATCCTCTAAGCATTGCTTATTTAAATCGATCTCCAAGCATATTTAAATGTTAATCGATCTCCAAGAATTTATCCAAAGACCTCTATAAGTTGAGCTTAGATCCTTGTTTGGTGCACTATCATAGTGACTTAAACTATATATGCTTCCATATATATATAGTTCCTTTCTCTAAAGGTAAAACATGCATTTAAAACATAATCAATTCTATTTATAATAGAAACATATATTATATTTATATATATATATATTTATAGTATATATCTCATATACATATATATATTTACACACAATAATAATAATATATTATATACATACATACATCTATATATATACACACTCCTCTATATAAGCATTAATGCTCATGTGTGTATATGTATATATATACATATATCGAATCACATATATATTCATATCATACAAGCAATAAATCTATAATATATTCGATAATTGAATGATTACGACTCACAAATATATTCATAATATTAACACATGCATATATACACACACATGTACATATATATAATATATATTCACTTCTCTAATAATAATTAACTCTTACACATGCATATATATATATATATATATATGACATATATATACTCTAAAATGACTAATATTCAAATAATCCCTTCCGCATCCGAGATGATTATTACCATGCAACTGTATTCATCATAACATATTTATACACATATATGCATATATATACATATGTTATCATACTCGTATGAACATCCCATTATATCTAATGTATGTGTATGTCTACATATGTATATTTTTGCATATATGCATATATGAACTAAATACTTATTCAACCATACAAAGAAGCATAATACATAAGAAAGGACTCACAAGCTCAAATAGATAAACATCATCCAAGAATGCATTCGACTATAATAAAGACCCTTACTAATGCAAACACTCATACTAAGGATGAATTACCAATTCCCACTACTATATATAGACTCAACTATTCTACTATGAGTGTGTGTAAGCTCAAATAGGTTATGTTACTAGTTACCCGACCAAGATCTTCTCCTAAGTGATACTTCCCCTCCACCTAGAGGAATGAACCTGTCCTTGCAACCAACTCAACACATTCACAATGGTAGTTATACATTCATAATAAATCCATATGCATCATAACTTTAGCATATTCATAGAGCAATAAATGTAAACATATTTACTCTTTCAAATCCATAGTAAACATTTATCAATACTCTCACATAATACCTATTTTAATATTCCATTCTTTTAACAAGCATATCAAAATTGTGATTGCATTTACTAACCTATTTACCTGTGAAGGTAAAAATAAATAAATAGCAACAAGATGGGGTGTAACATACTTCCCCCCTTGTGAATCATAGTCCCCGGTGATCTATAGAACTTTGACATACAAATAATGTTAAATAAAGGTTTTACTTACTATTTTCAAAATATGTAAGAACCTTAAAGCATTCATCCTATGTAGCACCTCTCCTTGCAATATTGTCCTTCCTGAACCATGCCTTGTATGTTCTTGTTAACACATAGGAAAACTTGTGTTCTTCATGCACACTTTCTCTCTCATAGAGTTTATGCATGGTAATCACAATACCTCATATGTACATCTCAAGTACAATCATATCTATATCCTACATGAAACCTATGACATAGTGATAGGACAAAATGTTCTCATTATCTAATGAATTTATCCTTAGTGTAATTCAAATAGATAAGGAATGTCAGTGTATTTTACACTACATCATGGGTTCCTTCCTTTTCTTTGGTATTTACACTATCAGATAACTCAGTAGCTGAGTTTGTCCAACACTTATCTATTTTTCCTTAATCTAAAGTAATGCTCTAGACCATTGTCCAAATTGAGCATAACATTTATCTTGGACCCCTGTCAGATTCCAAACATAACGATATTGCTTCATACTTCAAGCTTTGAATCAATAAAGTTTCATTGATCTCTTTGATCTATTACTCCTTTTTGAATCTTCCTAGTCTAAGGTTAACCCTTTTTCTTAGCCTATTTCAACTTAATAGAGTTTCTAACCATCCTTTCCATATAATAGATTAAAGCCTCATAGTAGAAGTTTTTATAAGTATTACCAAATTGTTCAAGATTTGGTTTACCACTTTTGCCTATTCGGCTACAATAATATATTGTGCATTCATTCAATGAAATGTCTCGTAGTATGATAATGGTCTACATAACCCTGCCATTATTTTATTGTTCACAACTGAGAAAACCCTCTCAGGAATACTAAGCAACTACTTTACACAATATATTACTTAGGACCGAAATCCCATTAATCAAGTTTCCAACTAGCGTTGGTTGCCTTGGTGAGTTTGTTCACCACAATATTATGTCAATTTTACTGACATAGACAGATTAAACCATCTTGTGTTCAACCACTCCCTCTCTAGAATATCAAGAGAGTATACATGTCCTACCAATGATGACATCTTGTCTTCATTAACTGGCACACTAGACATTATAATGCCACATTCCATGCAACCTCTTACTCTATCTTTTCCCAGATTATAGTGGTTCCTTATCCGACAATAAATTTGTCCTTCCAATGTCCTAACCATGACATCAATTTCCTCATTTCATTCCCCAATCTTCCAAAATTTTGGGTACTTAGGCTCTTTTACATCCCATAATAGTCTATTCTTTGACTAAATAAAAACCTATTTTGTGGTTTCATGCCACATAAGAATCATTCTTAGACACTTTTTGGAGATAGATATCCTTCATCTAAGGACATCCACTCTTGGATTTCTTCTGTCCTTAAGTCATTTCTAAAATTGTAGTCCAATTTCCAACTCAATCTATCTTTTTCAATGAGTATCGATACCAATTTTGAGTAATAATCCTTATTTTATCATGTTGGTTCCTAGAGGATATCAAATTTAATTGCCTACCTAATCACCAAACATGAACATTTCTCAAAATCATGAGTAATTAGATCTTCCTTGCCAATACCATAGGCAATGATATTCCCTTTCATGATCAAGTAATTTGCCTATCCTTTTCTAAGGCATCAATGATAATAGAAATTGATTTTACAATCAAACATATATAAGGTATGGTATGATAATAGGTCACAATTGTTGACCTTTCCACTATTTTTCTCCAAAAATTCCAATACCTTTATCTTTGTGGCCATGGAATACATGACTTAATCGACATCATGACTTATGAAGAAGTCAAAAGTTCTTCCAAATCAGAAATATGTTTTCTATTTTCGTTGGGTGGGGTACTTAATCTGAGTCAATCCACTCTATCTATTCCCCCTTAGTGTTTCCATTACATTCATTCAACTCAAAGCTGACTTATAGTAAACATTTTCTTTCTTGAAATGATTTAGTATTCCTCGTTGTTAGCTTTCTATTGCCCTTTTTCTTCCCTCAATGGCATACCTTGAATATAAATTTTTCCCCAAAGTTAGATTCATCACTGTTCTCTAATCTCATATATTCAACATTTTGGATTGTCCAATAAGAGATGTAATGAATAACCTACAACTTCACGAGTTAAGAGACACTCAAATATTCCAATTATTTTTCCAATATCCTTTTTGTGGGGGAATATCCATACCCACAAAGCCTCTTTGGTTGATGCGTCTTCAACTTAGAGCATTGTTTCCTTACAACTTCTATTTCTTTGACACATAGTGTCATGTTGTATCCCATTTCCTTTTGGAACTTCTAAACATATGTTGGTTTTTGTTGACACATTGGTGAGTTCAATTTATACTCCAAGCAATCTAAGTACTATCCAAAACTTTGTTGGATCAATACAATTTACCTTTTCAGGTTTCTTTTCTCATATCCATCTTTCCAAGTGACCTTGTTCTCAAAACTTGATAACTGATTCTCTCATAACCTTTAGAGATACCAAGGTTGTTTGGTTTCTTTTCCTCATATTAACTAAAAATCCAGATTCATCTCATCGATTTTGGTTGGTGGAACTATGTCCACTTTATTGATTACTCTTTTTTGACTATTTTGATCTTTTCCCTTATTCCAAGGTACTATCTCCTTTCTTGCAAGATCTTAGCCTTGCTAAAAAAATAGAATTTTTTCAAGAGTTCTCCAACCTCTTGGATACTCCTTCATTGACTTCCTACTTTGATATAATTTATACCAACAATGCATACTCATAGATTCATATTATACTTACTAAATCCAAGAATCCTTGACTCTATGCAACTATAGGTAGCTACTAATAAGGGGGTTATCTCATTTCTTCCCATCCCCTTAGAGTCATATAGCTATTTTGTAGGATGAAGATATATATTGGTTATCCTTCGTAACCTTCCTAAATAGCCCAATTGCATAATCTTTCACAATTCATTGGAAATATCATAATGAGTTGTTGGTTTAGGAGTTCTCAACTCCAGGGATGACTCTTATCTAGTCCCAAACTTAAACAAGTTTCTAGGAATCTTATCTTCCTTTCTCTTTTCCTTTAGTTATTTTATATTTCCATCTTGGCATAAGAAATTTTCTACCATTATCTTCCGATAAGATTCACACATTGTTTGCATAGTGAGCTCATAGGTTTCAGTGTTGAACCTGGTAGCTCTGATACCACATGTAACAACCCTAGTGTTCTACTTAGTAAAATTCCAAAAATTTCACGCTAAGTGAATATTCTATGATGCCATGACATAGCAATAAAATTTTTCTTTCTAGAATGTAAAATACATGCACAATTGAGATAATACTAATTCCAAACTTCCATTGCATTCCATTGCATTCCATTGTAATTTCAATTTTTTTCCCATAACATAGATGTCATATTGATTGAACTCTAATATATCTTTCATGATTATATCCTTCCATATAAATGGGTACATGATACATACATAGCTCTTCTGAGCTTCATTTGGCAATAGATTTAGAAACTGGTCCTAATGTCACCATATCAGTGCATACATTATGAATGTCCTTGCTCATTAGTGCAAACACTCCGGTTGTCCTCGATATTGGTGCAAACATCCGTGAACCTTGACTGCCCACTGATAAGGAGAAACATCACTTAAGCACTTTTATGCCAACCATGGACTCAAATGTGGTCCCCTGCACATCTACCTCATAGGTGAGATGGCCCTACACTTCTATGATGATATTAGTTGGGAAAACTCATAATAAATGCCTATCTAAGCTTAGTGTTGTGTTCTACAAACCAGAACCTAGTCACACGGTCGTATTCTGTACGAGTATGAAAATTCTTGAACTAGGATGAATATAAGCAACATAGTGAAACGATAGTGTAAACAATTGCAACTTACACTACTTTGGCCAAAGTATTCTCACTTAGTACTTCAAGTGATAGTCCTCACATTCACATACACTATAACTAGTCACTTTGGATTATGACCGTTCATATAATATGCCTAGGTAATTCCCTCTAATAGGTAATCTTTAACCCTAGAAATAACCTCCTTCCCTTTTCCAAAAATACAATGGCATCTCTACCAATTAAGCCTAAGCACTAGTTATCCCTTCAGTGGACATTCCTATCCCAGGTAAAACATATGAGCTTATCTTTTCATAAGCAAGCTATTCTCATTAATAGACAATCTAGTTTTAAGGGTAACCTTATAAACTAGAGTATAGCTACATAAGCTTTATCTAATCGTAGATTCATAAATATCCGACTCCATTAAGTAATATTACACATGAATAAGTGGTTCCCATCAAGAGTATAGCCACATCAATGAATGACCTTAATCGAAGAATAATCACATCAATAGATGATTCCATTTCGAGAGCATATTCTCCTTAGTTAAAAAGGATGATTATAGAGTAGAATCTTGTCAACATTATGGCTTCATAACAAGAGTACAAAGAAACTACCCAAGAAACAACTTCTATTCAATAGATAATCCCACCTACATCTCTATACATATAGTATTCCCAACCATAGGTTTTAATGAGTAGATAAGTATAAATTCCAACCTAGTAGGTAACACTTAACCCAAGATCTTAATTCAAGTATGATCAAGTGGTCATGCAAGTAAAAATTAGCAATGACTCATCCTATCACTTCTACCAAACTATTGATGTACAACTAACATCATAAGCTAACAATATCAAGTTACTTTGTGACATTGATATGTTTCATTCTATGAATAGCCCTTAAGCTATTCTTGTTTAATCATGTCTAGTATACCAATACCTATGAAAAAAAAACCATCCTAATATGGAGTAATTACAAGCACTTCAAAAATAACATAAACAACTTCTATTTAACTTTCAAAGTAAATGCTATCTTTCCCTATTGCAAGTAATCTCAATAGACCAGTTAAACATTCAAGAATCAATCTTATATAAACAAAGACAAATAAAGTAAGATGTATCCTCATGCCTATAAAATCTTATCGAATTGATTAATTGTTGCAAAAATTTCTAAATCAACAACTAGCTTTGCATTGACCTCGCAAGAAATTCCTCAACAAACCTATCTCTCACAAGTTGATAATATACTACTCTCAAGATGATGAAATACTCTCAAAAATACTCAAAGCTCACTCAATATATAGTAGGATATTGCAGATTAGAAAATGCAGAGTAGAATGGATAGAATGCAAAAGGAATATATCCAAAAAGAGAGAGATTTCTCCACTATTTACATAGTGGCAAGGAGACTCCCTAGCCTATAGAAATGGCATATAAAATGACAACAATATCCATGCAAAAAATCTCACTCAACTCAACTATAAGGTGGCACACAAACAAGAGTATACTCAACAACATAAAGCTACAGGTTGACCTCATTAGTTGACAACAACATAAGACCATTTCAAATCAGCACATGATAAAAAATGTGACATTTAAATTGCTCTCAAAATACACTTCTACATCAATCAGAACTTCATATTGTGGTGCCAAAGAAAGCAACCATCATCCTACAGTTGGCACAACTTTTGTCTTTGAATCGGTCTATTGTCAAATTACAATACTTGTATACAGTCGACTAAGTCTACAATGAGTCGCTTTGTATCATAAACTAGCTTTGCCTATTTCTTCGACCTGCTGTAACTTATCCTCTCTTTATGCATTGGAATTTATTTGCTATTGGAAATTTAATCCATGACAAGGTGTCTCAAGTATTTGCAGTTTACTATCAAATATATTCCAACTTAAAGTGTCGACCAAGTCTTACTTTCCAAATCAACTTAATTGTTGTGAATTATATTACATATAATTTGACCTTTATACATTGCCAATATACTTTATATTTGACCTTTACAATGCTTGTATATGTTGCATACAAATTGACCTATGTCCAAGTAATAAATCAGCCTCTAAGCATTGCTTATTTAAATCGATCTCCAAGCATTTATCCAAAGAACTCTATAAACTGAGCCTAGATCCTTGTTTGGTGCACTATGATAGTGACTTAAACTATATATGCTTCCATATATATATATATATATATATATATATATATAGCACCTTTCTCTAAAGGTAAAATAGGTTTTTAAAACATAATCAACGCTATTTATAATAGCAACATATTATATGTATACTCATAGTATATCTTCGTAGACACTGAAAAATGTCCTGAATGATATCATGCACTCAAATCATATATACTAACATCATTTCCTCTTGAAACCCATCCTCTTTTCACTTAATCGATTAAATTAGCCTATCTATTTAATTAATTACCTCATTTTCATCTATTAACCTAATTAATCTAATCTGATTAATTCATCTCTTTTCATGCTAGCATTTCATCTCATTAAATTAAATAAATCAAACTATTTGATTTAAATCCCTAAATATTCTTATTTAATTAAATAACCCTAAGTTATTTAATTAAATATCATTCCACCTTTCCCCCATTCATTAAATCATTTTATTTAATGAATATCATCTAAATTCTTCTAATCCCCTAATCCCCTAATTGCATAATTAACATTGTTTACTTATCAATTTTTAATTAATATAATTCCCCCACTTGTAAAGGAATATTCCAAGGGAATATTCCTCCTTTGCACATTCCTCCAAAAGGAATATTTCCATGGAATATTCCTTCCCCTTTTGCATAATTTAATTTGGTTTTAATTAACTAAATTATCCTTTTCCCTCACCCATGACAATATTCCAAAGAATATTCTCTCTCCTCATTTGAAAAAGGGAATATCCTTACAAAGCTTCATATGCAAGTTAACTCAAAACTTCTTGTGCAAGTTAACTTTTGACCTCTTGTATAGGTCAAAAGTGTGTTTAACCCTTGATTAAAATCTCATCTTTCATTCTCATCCATTGATGAGAATCCATGATCCATGCCTCCAAC